>JBBIGC010030519.1:0-12236 GCA_037576955.1 Lepidarchus adonis
AAATGTGCAAAGAAGAAGAACCAAAAACAGCATAGTTCCATTGCATTTAGTGCAAAAATACAGAATAGTGCTTATCCTAGTGCACCAGTATGTGGTTTAGGTTTAGCTGCTCTAATTTGCCCATAGGTATGAATGGTTGTCTGTCACTGTGTTGTCCTGTGACAGGTTGGCCTGGGTGAACACTCCCTTGGGCCCATAACCAGCTTCCTGCATATTAATATATGGGAAAATGTTTAATTTTGCTCAGTTATGTTATTGTAAGATGGTTTATGGCAGGTTGCCTCCAGTCTTTGGTAGCTAGCTAGCTGTTACATTAAGCTAATTGGCAAATTCAAGTGCCAGACAAACTAGCCCAAATTGAACTTTCCCAGCTTTGTCAGGACAGTTGTGGTTTGGGCTGAAAACCAAAGTGACTCATATTACACCATGGCTCAGTAATGCAGGCCAGTCTGACCATTTCCTAGTGTAGCAACCTGAAGGGTCTCATGGGCCTGGACAGAGGGACAAAAGCCTTAACTGTGGGAACTGCCCATTGATTGTTGGCAGGCAGCCAATCATTGAGACTCCCACTTCTTATACACTCCAGGCACGCTGGTGGCTGACAGCCCAATGGGAGAGAATGACTTTGATTAGCATTTTAGTGTTAGGAGCAGAAGGTTGTCTCACTGTGTTATATTTTTATTTCCAGTTTGTCAAATTATGTCAATGTGATTTTGTAGTCTACATGCACACATGCAACCATGGCTAAACCACAGAGCACACCCCCGCATCAGGTAACACAATTATACCATGTTCTACATCAATTCTTCTTTCTTATGCTGTGTGAATATGTAACCTCAACACAGATTTTTGGATCCTCATTTATAATGTATTTATAACTAATCAGTTTTTCAGAAAATCACATACTTTGTCCTGTGAGACATTACCGGAACACATTGTAGATACATAGTTTAGGTTCTTGGATACACATCACTGTTACTTCACTTTGCATTGTCCAAATGCATCTAAAAAAACTATATTCAGTGTTGTAGACACATTTTTATAGAACTTTCAACCGCTCATGTTAATGGCCATAAGGAAACTCTCAATCGGCAGCATTGAGCTGCTGACCCTTTGAGAACCTTCCACTTACTATAAAACCGATAACGTCTAAGATATCTCTCTCTCTTTTAATCCTTAATGTGTGTGTGAGTGTGTGTGAGAGAGAGAGATGCTTTAGTAGCTTGCTGTGTGAGACCAAATGCCCTCCACCCACTTACCCACCCACCCTCTTTAACGTAATGCTTTTCATGCTTATATGCACACTTGACTTATGCAATTTCTGTACTGCACTTGTGCTTTACAGTTAATAGACATGTGTAGGTTTTACAAATGATGTGATGAAGTAATGAGTAGTGAGATTACTTTTCCAAGATGTATTTAGTAAAGTAATCCCAATACACACAGTTGAATCAGGAAGTTAGTATTGAATACTGTTTTGTAAAGGAAATACACCAACACTGTATTAAACACAAGCAACAGTTCTTTATGAGTTTGGAGTATGGATTTTTGCTACTCTGCTCAACCTGTTTTATAGGATTCACATCTTGTTGACATGTACATGTACATGTATGTAACACAAACAAAAAGCAGCATCCTGTCTGACCTTCAAACAGGGAATACACACCCTTTCGCCAGCACTGCCATTTAGATGGGAACAGCACGTTCATGCGTGGGCCAAGCCTTGACCTTCCCTGCTGCAGCCAGTGGCTATAACGAAGTAATAACTTAGCTTTAATGATGAGCCGTCTTCTGTGCACTAGATACACATACAAGCACAGACTCAGCACTGAATGTGCACACAGTATGTGCTCGCAATGCACTGTACATCATGTATTTAAAGACAGCAGCTTATCAAGCAAATTGCACACCAGCTACTCCCCACCCCAGCTGCGTGCTTCTGAGGTGCACAGTTCAAAACTCACCGTTATGTCACCAACAAGCTCAAATTTTAGACTAGTTATTATTCTTCTGGCACTCTTTGTTGCAGGTTTTTTTTTTTTTAAGTTTGTTTCTTGTCAGTGTGCCTCCTTATAACAATGACTAACCTGCCTTTATCTCAACTCTTTGCCTGAAGTTTTGCTAACAACTAGAAATTTATTGTTGTCGAAATATGCAGCTCTTCAACTGCCTTAAGTGGCCTTTTATAACAAGCTGATACTAGCTGGAACCAATGAAAACACATCAAGTCTGAGTTCTCATGTGTAATACAAAAATACAAAAATACAAAAACAAAAAAAAACGTAGCCACGTAGTTTTTAGTTTAGTTTATGCTTATATGTGTGTCTATCATACAGAGGTGGTGGGGGTGTCTCAGACTTTAGTCACATTAAGGCTGTTTTTTGACTAATTTCCTGAGACTGTGGACTAAAGGCTAAGGTAAAATTTCAGATTGAGAAAAAACATGTTCAATATTTGTTGCAGTATCCTACTAAGCAAAATCGAACGCCTCTCAAACCGTCACTTGGTTTGATGCTAGCCACCATGGGTGTCTGATAAACAGTAGCTCACAAAAGTGAGTACACCCCTCACATTTTTGTAAATATTTTATTATGTCTTTTCATAGGGCAACTCTGAAGATATGGCACTTTGACAACATTGTGTTGCTGGTGGATGTTAGAGGCCTTGAGCTTCTCCATCTTCTATTTGAGGATGCCCCACAGATGCTCAATAGGGTTTAGGTCTGGAGACATGCTTGGCCAGTCCAGCAGCTTTACCCTCAGTTTCTTTAGCAAAGCAGTGGTCATCCAGGAGGTGTGTTTGGGGGTTTTATCATCTTGGAATACTACCTTGCTCTGCTTCAGTATGTCACATTACATGTTGGCATTCATGGTTCCCTCAATAAACTGTAGCTCCCCAGAGTTGGTAGCACTCATGCAGCCCCAAACCATGACACTCCCACCACCATGCTTGACTGTAGGCATAACACACTTGTCTTTGTACTCCTCACCTGGTTCATGGTTCATGGTTCCAGTAATCTATGTCCTTAGTCTGCTTGTCTTCAGTAAACTGTTTGTGGGCTTTCTTGTGCATCATCTTTAGAAAAGGCTTCCATATGTGATTACAGCCAAGCAGACCAATTTGATGCAATGTGCAGTGTATGGTCTGACCACTGACAGGCTGACCCCACCCATACAACATCTGCAGCAATGCTGGCAGCACTCATACGTCTATCTTCAAAAGACAACCTCAGGATATGACACCGAGCATGTACACTTAACTTTTTTGGTCGGCCATGGTGAGGCCTGTAAATGGAGTGGAACTGAGTGGAACGTCTTGTTAAACCGCTGTACGTCTATCTTCAAAAGACAACCTCAGGATATGACACTGAGCATGTACACTTAACTTTTTTGGTCGGCCATGGTGAGGCCTGTAAATGGAGTGGAACTGAGTGGAACGTCTTGTTAAACCGCTGTAGGGTCTTGGTCACTTGGTCAAGTGTCAGGGTGTTGTAGCCGAGACCTTGAAACACTAAAGAGTCACATGACAATAGCTAATTAGGCATAATTTGGACATTTCCACTTTGGGGTGTACTTACTTTAGCCATTTAGATATTAATGAGAAATAATTAATTAATAATAAAAAAGGGGACAGCAAATTTACACTGTTATACAAACTGTACACTGACTACTGTACAAATCAAAGTGTTATATCCTCAGTGTTGTCCCAAGAAAAGATATAATAGAATATTTACAAAAATGTAAGGGGGTACTCACCTTTGTGAGATACTGTAACAGTATTAATAGCAGTATTAGTATTTTTCTCCAAGCACTTGTCCATTGACATCGTGTTAGCAGCAATTTGGAATAATGTAGGGCTTCATGTCTCAGATAAAGCATGTGCTAACCTAACAGCTTGGTAGCATTGTAAATCTATTGAATGTGTGATGTGTGTGTGTGTGTGTGTGTGTGTGTGTGTGTGTGTGTGTGTGTGTGTGTGTTTGCATGTGTTATAATTGCATGAGTTATAATTGTTTGTCTTTTAATGTATGCACCAATTCAATCACAACATCCTGCAGCTGGAAGAATGATTGGGCCAGTGAAGTGACTGATGCACAGAGATGACAACACACACTGTTAAGTCAGGTTCAGTTTATATTGTTCTAATTCTTACTGACCATAATGTGCACACATACAATTAGCACGGTCATGCATGCATGTGAGCATGTAGACACGCATGCATGCATACATCCACCTTCTCAATCTGGTGCAGCTGACTTGCGATGTACTACAAATTACCTTGCTTGCACGCATTAGCAGAATCATGTGAATCCGTGTGTAACATGTGTAGAAGGTCCAGTCAGGGTTGTCAGGGACAGGCGAAAGCCTCGCTCTATCATGAACTATGACCAAAAGCTTTATTGTTGTCTAATCTCTGCTAATCCTATTCATGCCAATCTCAAGGAAACAAGAGATGAGGCAAAAAACGTGATTTGACACACAAGCATATTAGCATGCCAGGCACGGCGGGATTACTTGCAGCACTGGCACTCATAACTGCGGCTGACATGCAGCTTCTTTAATCTGCGATTTCCCCCTGTGTTTCCTGTATTAGTGTAGATTTACACAAACAAAAACCGGCATTTCTGTCAGAAGTGATACATTATGATGGAGTGCACAGTTACTGCAAGCACTATAGTTACTGAAAGATTCATCATGCAAATGCACGGTACAAAAGAACCAGACAAATTTAGTACGAGAGAGGGACTTGTTTTCAGACGGGGATTACATGATGTAGACCCACCCACCTCAACCTGTATCTGAGTCTTTGTTTGCCTCTGTTTAATCTGAATCACTTCCCTGACTACAGTCATGAACAGCAGCTACATTAACAGCATATACAAGTATTTTACCATGAAAACACTTCAGTGTAGGGTACATTATAGTATTGTATGTAATGTAATTGTTAAGCTTTAGGAGGGTTATTAACAGGCTGCGCATTAGTCAATTATTGATTCTCCTTTGCATGGGTACTTGTGTATTATATAGTGTTATGCCACTTGAGTCGCAGCATCATAAATGAATGGCCTCGGCTTGGCCGAGTTAAGTGTGAGACAATAAACCCTTTGTTCTATTTCTGCTTATTTCTGTTTCTACTCTGTTCATTTTATTACAAATGAGATCAGGATAATCCTTTGAGTGGGATCCTTGAAATCTGACATTTTTTAGCAATTGCTATGTTCTCCTCACGCTTTAATAAAAAAGTGCATTTCAGCTGACATGAACTAATTATAAATAATAATAATAATTTGAATTTATATACTGTCTTTCTCAAACTTTACATAGCAAAATAAATCAAAACCAAAAAATAAATTGAATAAGTTAAAACACAAAAACAGTGACAAACAAACAGCAGAATTAGGAAATCAAGAATTCAAGAGTGAGTAGTGGAAGAGCACAGGCTGAAAAGAGATGTTTTCAACTGAGTTTTGAGAGAGGGAATTCCAGAGTTTAGGGGCAGCAACACTAAATGATCTCCCACCCATGGTGGAGAACCTGAATTTAGGGACTGTGAGTAATCCAGTACCAGAGGAGCGTAGTGAACAGGAGGGAATATATGAATGGAGTAATTCAGTGAGGTATGAAGGAGCAGATCCATGAAGGGCTTTAAATGTAAGAAGAAGCAGCTTGTAGTGAAAGGGAGCCAGTAAAGTTTGTGCACAATGGGGGTGATATGTTCTGATTTTTTGGAGAATGTGAGAACACAAGCTGCAGAGTTCTGTTCATACTCTGTAGATGTTTGTGCAGAAAATGCTGGCGAGCAGATCAGATCTACCTGAGAGTTGACTGAACGAACCCGTGGGCCAAAAATCTGAATAGTGACCCAAAAATTGTGCATTATTGTGAATATGTGTTCAGTATCATTGTGGTCTTCTCAAGTGCTTTGTGTCTATTTATTGCTGTTGTCCAATCTCACATGATTCCCCTATAAAGTACAAGCCATCTGGAAATCCTCTGGAGGCTCCCAATTACTTATCCCAGCTTTGCAATTATATATCAATTATTTCTGACCACACCGCCTCCCTCTTAAGCTCTATTGCTGAGGCATCTACTGTAGCTCTTTGAGTTCTTTGAATTGATGTAAGTGGCTTACTTGACTTGCTAGCATTTCATTGGGTTTTGATCTGATTGGCTTATGTTTGCTTTAGGAAAATACATTAATGTTAGCAGTTATCTCAATCAAAACTTCTTTCCTGTAGAGCAATTCCACCACATTTACTTAACAGTGTTTTGCAACCTTGGCAAACTCTAGTCCCATGGTGATTCTGCAGCACTTTAAGTGACATGACTTTGGCACTGGCATTGTTTGAGCAGTAAGTCCCCTCCAGTGTCACTGAAATGACTGGAGTTGAAGCAGTGGCATCTCCTCATCCCAATGACAAACCTGCCTTTGTCTCAGCTCTTTGCCTGCAGTTTCACCAACAACTAGAAATATATTAGGGCAGAAATATGCAGCTCTTCGATTGCCTTTAGTGGCCTTTTCAAGTCCATATTTTCTCATGTGTAATACAAAATGTTCTCATATGTAATAGAGAAATACAAAGAATAAAGCAATATGCAACTCCAAATCGTGTGAACTGTCAATAATAATCAAGAATTTAGATTATGGTGAAATTTCAGAAAGAGAAAAAGCATGTTCAATATTTGCTGCAGTGTCCTATTGAGCAAAATCAACTGCTTCTCAAACTGTCAGTGTGATGTTAACAAACATTGCCGTCTGATATAACAGACTTGCCAGTTAGTGTTATTATTCAAGCACGTTGAGCTGTCCAATTACCTGTTAGCAGCAATTTGGAATAATGCAGTCCAGCTTGTCTCAGAGAGTATGTGCTAACCTTCAAACTTACAGCTTGTGTACAGGTCCCAGGCTTACAATGGAGATGTGCTTTAACACAGAAGCAAGTGAACTCTGTCGATCACTGACTAGGATGAGGCTTCTCACAAGGCGGGTGATGTGTACATCCTGGCAGTGTCACAAGGTATCGTACCACATATGCTGCTACTTTTGCCTGCAGCGCAAAACATAAAATATTTTTACAATTTTGTTGTATGGCTCTTGTCATAGTAAGATAAAAAACCATGGAGCCCATGTTGGCAACTGTCTTGCATAATTTCCTGCAATGCTTTTTTTTTTTTTTACAGCTTTGGCATGTGAATCGGAAACTTACGGTTAGAAAACCTCTCGACTCTGAGAGATATGATAGAAATTCTTCTTCATGTAGAGATTTGTTGTCATGTGGCAAAGCAGGAACTAATCGCTAGGGTGACTTTGCAGAAATAATATTCTTTTATTTAGCACACAAACATTATCAACACAAAAACAGACTTGTGTAGACCAGAACTTATAAACGGGAAAACGTATTGTCCAACACCAGGAAACAGGAAACAAGGTTATAAACACTAAGCTAAATAAGTAACTCCTACCGGGGAGTGGCCAATAAAACATGTGACAGGAAATACATATTCAAAATAAAAACTTGTCAAAAATATACCAAAATATACAAGGTTTCACAGCTTACATTTGTTAAGTATACAACACAACATGTGACAGATTAGACTGATTCTTTTTTTCAAGCCAGAGCCATCCCAAAAAGAAAGCTAGAAATGAGGCAGCAAATGCTCAAAGCAGTATTTTGTGTGTGCAAATTTATAACTAATCTGATATCTTCATCACTCCAAACTATTTAGACTCACTAAGGACTCTCCAAACATAACTCAGGCAATCTGATTTACTGTAAATGCTTAACTCTATTTTGAGCAGAGTACATGATATTAAATCAGTATAAAATAGCTGGTAAAATTACATTTTCCTAAATATGCAGAGGAACTTGCATTAACAAGCAGGATCACATTCCACACAATTAAACTCTGATTAAAACTCATTTCAAGTTTAGTACACATCGTTCTCTGCTCTCCTTATCCATAGACACACTTGTCTTTTTTAGCTCAAATACTGTTGAACTCATTCCGGATTAATGTAGGAGCACTTACTGCCAGTGGTGTAACAAGTCATGACTGGTTAATGTACAGATTCTTTGGGATGGGCCCTTCTTCATCAGACATAAACACACATAAGGTCAGTTCAGCAAGATCACCCAATATAGTGAAACATTCTCATTGAGCTCAGACCATAGAGATAACATTACAGTTCAGGGTTGCTATGATCCTTCATGTTGTGGGTTGCTGATTGAGTCATATGCCACTATTTGAGGGGGTTTCTTGCTGTTAGATGAGCAGCTGTCATATCAGGAAGGACTCCACAGCATACCTATTAAAACTGCTGAGGACTGTGGTCAAAACTAGGGATTTCCTCAGACACCTGAGGAAGGGGAGGTAATGGTGAGCCTTTTTTAATGACAGCTGCTGTGCGCTCTGTACATTGACATTAGCACTGAGGATAACCTTGGGGAACCTAAATCGACTGACCTTCTCCTCAGCATCTCCTCAAATGCAGAAGGGGACATGAGCCACATCCTTTATGAAATCTATGACTAGCTCCAGATTTGCTGACATTGAGAGGGAGGTTGTTCTCCTGACAGCACTCTGCCAGTACTCTCACCTCCTCCCTGTAATTCATCTCATCATTTTTCAGTCCCACTATGGTGGTGTCTTCAGCAAACGTAATTAAGTTTTTGGAGCCGTGTTTCACACAGTTCAGTGTTAAAACAGTATTGGGCTCAGGACCAATTCTTGTGTGGTGCCAGTGTTAAGGAACAGGGGCCCATTTTTGCCAATCCAAATATTTCTGTGTTCTGTAGTTATCACTTATCAAAAGTGAGAGGCAACCAAGACTGGTGATAGCTGCCCAGTCCAACATGGGGCTCTTGTTGCACAAAAAATGTCAATGCTGGTTATGATGAACACAGCGTGCACCCCAGCCAGAGTTCAAGCAGCATGAAAGGGAACCTCAAAATATTTAAGAAATGATGTTTATGTTATGACTGTTCTGCTTTTCCAACTTGAACATAACCATGTTAGACTGAACAAAGTAAAACAATTAAATTTTGTTATTTAGAATTTACTCACATTTCTGTGATTTATCTGAATTATACCTTATTTGATATTAAATTAAATATTGCTATTATTTCAATATAAAATGTTACAAGAAATAAAATTCTATTTAAAGGTAACAATGCATTTTATACACTGAAGTTACATTTAATGAGATCTTTCTTATTGTTCACTTCATTGCCTGAGTTAACAAGGTATTCACAAAATCTTCTGCATAAAATAACATTTTTTTTAATGGTCGAAACAGGGCGCCCTTTTGTTATTGATCCTATTATTCACTTATATCATCACTGAAATGAATCATCTTTAAATAGCATCTAGTCATCTTTGTTTAAGGTGTTGATGTTCAGCTATTGGTGAAGTTCACAGATTAATACAAATATATATTTTTTTCATTTCATTTTAGATTTTGCAAATGGGTAGAAGATAAAACACGTATGGTATCAGGTACTTTTTTATGAACATTTGTGAACCATCAGATTCAAAGTACACTAACATTGCAAATTGAAACTTGACCTAATGTATTGGCATGTAGCAAGGGGTCCTGGGTGGGAGGGCAACCGATGAGAAATCAACACCACACAGGAAACAGTACAGATGCAGTACTTGGGAAAAAGGTGTTCATTAACATCATTTTACACCGTGATCAAATACATTTCATTTACACTTATACATTTAGCATAGCTAAGCTAGTAATGTTACCTGATCCAATAGATGACTTAGCATTTGTTTATGTTACATTTACATTTACATTTATTAATTTGGCTGACGCTTTTGTCCAAAGCGACTTCCAGGTACAGGAAACAATCAAGCATAAATTCAAAAACAATCATTACATACATTTTATTTATGTAATAAACTTTAGATTGAGCCTTGGCCTGTAGTTTGTTGGGTTCGGCTCCAGCTTCTCCCACGACCCAAAATGGATTAATCAGTTTGTATAATGGATGGATGGACTTTAGGTTGAAAGTCTTCCT
Organism: Lepidarchus adonis; assembly: GCA_037576955.1. Lineage (NCBI taxonomy): Eukaryota > Metazoa > Chordata > Actinopteri > Characiformes > Lepidarchidae > Lepidarchus > Lepidarchus adonis. The sequence goes on from JBBIGC010030519.1 coordinate 10,028, forward strand.
CTGTAATTAAACAATTAATCCATCAAGCAACATGTTACATACTGATATCTGTTCTTTTATTTTAAAATAAAAGTAAATGATGCCATAGCAGCACAATGTTGAGTAGAACCATGTAACATTTGGAAGAAGAAAAGTGCTGGAAGTCACAAAACAGTGTCATGCATCTTTTAGTAATTAACTGTTTGGGTTAGAGCTTCTGTTCTTCAAGGTTCATTACTATTTCTACTCTGTAAATAATGCATGCACACAAAAGTGACTTCAGTGGAAGTATTTCCTCCTCTTGGTGCAAGTGAGTGAGTTACATCAACATGCTTTACTTATAAAAAAAAAAACATATTTACTTATTCAAAAAGGTTCAGCAGTAGATGCCTATGGGAAATTTTCCTTACTTAACAGTTCATTCAAACCATAAGGACACTTGTGCTGTCCTCATTTGGCAAGTTTTACCTTGGAAAGCCCCCAACAAAGGCAGTGGAAAATGTACTCTTTTGTAACTTAATGGCTTGCCTTAACAATGTATAATATGTTTAGAAAAAATTTGTGTTTTATCTTTGAAACAATAAAACATTACCAATAAAATGTACCAAATATTATTTACAGGCTTAATTTCTTTCTAGTTCCCTCATTCTTTTCCAAATTCCACAGCAATTATCTTTGAAACATCATTTTTTGTCAATCGTCAATGTCTGATTACATCATCCTCTTGATCAGGCCTAGCTTTCCTGTATCAAAAAACATAGAACCTGCCATTGAACCAAAAGGCAATTTGTATAACATTCATTCTTTTTCTTTGAGACATATACATCTTTTTAATGTATATGTATGTGCACATGTGTTTTAACACAATTCTGTTTTTCAGAGCCTTTTCATAGATGCTTTGCATTGACCTGCTTTTATGCCTTTGGAGTCTATTGCCAAGTTTATCTAGGAACATAATGTCCAAAGAATGTCTTGGGCTTTTCAGAAGTAGTTAAACAAGCAAGCTTCAGATGACTCGTCTAGGCCCATGCTTATTTTGCATCACTAATAAGGTGCTAAGCATTTCTGCTGTGTGGAAGACATCAGGCAATTAGTGAGAGGCAGGTGTTAATTGGCCTCTGATAACAAGGGGGGCAGGAGACTGGGCTGCTGGGTCCTTTGTGGGTCTGTAGTTTAAGCTTTGATCTGATGTCTGATTCTCCACATCAAAGCCTGTCACGGCACCTTTTAGAGCTCCCAACCTGTTTTTGGTAAAGGATCCAAGGGCAGCCATTGGAACAAAGAAACAGGATTTGGGTAGGACCATACCTACACATCTCAACACTTAGATACGTACAAAATGACAGTTTTATCATAAGCAGAAAAATAAATGTATATAGTATAGTGTATACACCCCTCACTTTTTAGTAATTATTTTATCATAGCTTTTCATGGGACAACACTGATGATACAACACTTAGATATAATGTAATCAGTGTAAATATTACATAAAAGTGTAAATTTGAAGTCTCCTCAAAATAACTCAACACAGCCATTAATGTCTAAACCGCTGGAAACAAAGGTGAGTACACCCCTAATTGAAAATGTCCAAATTGTGCCCAAAGTGTCAATATTTTGTGCTGTCACCATTATCTTCCTGCACTGCCTTAACTCTGTTGGGCATGGCGTTCACTAGAGCATCACAGGTTGCCACTGGAATCCTCTTCCATTCCTCCATTACAACATCACAGGGCTAGAGGATGTTAGAGACCTTTTGTTTGAGGATGTCCTACAGATGCGCGATGCTTTACCCTCTGTTTCTGGTCAGTATCATGTTGGAATACTGGCCTGCGGCCAATGGAGGGATCCAAGGGAGGGGATCATGCTCTTCTTCAGTATGTTATAGTACATGTTCACAGTAATTTTTCCTCCCCAGTGCCAGAAGAACTCAGCCAGCCCCAAAACCATGACACTCCCACCACCATGCTTGACTGTAGGTAAGACACACTTTGAGAGTGTCTTTGAACACCTCACCTTTTTGCAACCACACACGCTTGCCACCATCTGAACCAAATAACTCTATCTTGGTCTCATCAGACCACAGGACATGGTTCCAGTAATCCACGTCCTTAGTCTGCTTGTCTTTAGTAAACTGTTTGCATACTTTTTTGTGCATTATCTTTAGAAGAGGCTTCCTTCTGGGACAACCGCCATGCAGACCAATTTGATGTAGCGTGCAGCGTAATGTCTG
>JBBIGC010030528.1:0-12235 GCA_037576955.1 Lepidarchus adonis
AGAGAGAGAGAGAGAGAGAGAGAGAGAGAGAGAGAGAGAGAGAGAGAGAGAGAGAGAAAGAAAGAAAGAAAGAAAAAGAAAGAGAGAAAGAAGAAACATGCTTAAAGTGTAAAGAGATGGTTTGTGTTTCTACAGCAGGACAGTGCACCTCTCTGCCCCCGGAGAGGAACTACATAAAGCTCCCTCTGTGTTTCGTGGTCTGTACAGTGGCCTTCTCTGTGTGCTCCCCCCAAACACCACCACCCTCTTCTCCCTGCCTCTGTACTTCTGATCTCCACCCAGCCTAGAACCAAGAGTGCTGATGTGTTTACTGTACCAGAACTCTGTCAGCTTTTGGTATAGACCTTATTCATAATATTGATAAGGGTAGAAGGCCACAGGATGACAGCTGAATGGATTTGAGAGATGGTTATTAGTCTTGGGACTGCATGTCAGGAATGGACTGTTTTCTCTGAGCTTTCAGCCTTCGCTGCTGACCCAAATACCACTGCAGAGAAATGAGATCATGGCTAAATGACCATTACTTTATCAAAACTCCCTCCACTAAAACTACCACAATGCACATTAACCCCTGAGCACTTGTTATTGAGCACAGATTTTTCATCTCATCCATTGTTACTATTTTAGAAAAAAATACCCACTATTATTGTTGTTAGTTAGTGTAGTAGTAGTAGTAGTAATAATAATAATAATAATAATAATAATAATAATAATAACAATAACAATAACAATTCCTTTATTTTCCAAACATCTTATCCAATCCGGGTCAGAGGAAAGCTGGATCCAATTCCTGCTGACCATTGGCCAAGGTAGGGTAAGCCTTGGACAGGAAGCCAACCCATTATAGGGCATAATAATAATAATAATAATAATAATAATAATAATAATAATAATAATAATAATAATGTATTGTTGTTATTATTAGTAGTAGTATTTAATAATTTCCACCAGCCAGACTAGGTAACAGCACCACAAGAAAGCTCATTTTAGTAAGTATGACATATTCATGCTAAGTATTGTTTAATTTATTGTATAATAAAAATACATCGTATTCTGTAAGATTGTACTGATATCACGCAGCATTATATCACCACACTGTAATGTACAGTATATTAATAGCTTTTCAGTTGAATAGTGTGGCTGAATAAAGCAACAGGAGTAGAACATTGTTGTGTGCTACACAGAAAGTTATTTTCTCAATAATGTGAATCTAGATGGAGGCTTGGAATAGTGTCACATACCAGACTTCAGGCAGGAGAAGCACATGGTTAAATGTGTCCAGTGAGAAAGAGAGAGAACAAAATCTATTTAAAGGGATTTCCAATCTAATCCAGCCACTCTCAAAGGACATCGGAGGTGAAAGCTCACCTGGTCAGATCTGTGTTTCACTGAGAGTGAATTTATTGGTCCAAAAAGCAGATAGAGGACATAGTGTCAACCATGTCCTCTAACACTAAGCTAACAGGAGATCTGGACTGCACGTTCCCTCAGAGGAGCATCAAGGGAAATCAGGGATTTGCAAAAAAGAAAAGAGGAAAAAAGGAAAACTACCTACTGCCCTCTGTAGTGAGATAATGGAACTGTGGATTTATTTGTTTATTTATTTATTGGGACAATACTGACCCCTATTGGTGGAATGTTGGAGAAAGTTCGAGTTTTGAAGTTACTCAGATACACAGTGATATATTCATTTTCACACATTCTTTTTTCAGGGTAAATTTAATTAATGCAAATACTTTCAAAGTCAAAGTGCATTGTTTTTTCTGTAATATATTTTTGATACTTATTATTATTTCCATATATCACTGTTTACTGGTTCCAGTCATCCAACACATTTAAATCTACTGTTGACTCAGCATTAACTTAAAACTGAACTGAACTGATGGATGGATAGATGGATGGATGGATGGATGGATGGATGGATGGATGGATGGATGGATGGATGGATGGATGGATGGATGGAGGGATGGATGGATAGATGGAAGAATGGATGGATGTATAGTTGGGACAGACAGACAGATGGATAATATTAAGATCAGTTTATTTCAATTGTAATTCATTATTATGTCTTATTGCATAGAGAGATAATACATACAAGAGTGTTTGAATATAACAGAGTGGCAAAGGTGCAGATACATTTACATTGAAGTACTTCTGACTTCTGTGTATCACACTCAGCTTTATATACAAAATTTTAACAAGTGTTCAATACAGAATGTCTTTCACCGAGCTTTGGTCAATGCTTTTTCTTTGCTTTTAATAATATAAATCTTTGGAAACATTGTAATGTAATGTTTTTGCTCTTTCATGTAAAGTTTTTTGTAAAGATGTTTGGGATTTTATGGAGACTGACGATATATAAAATAAGACAACTACTTCATCATAAATTCTGTATATCCTATGTCAGAACGTGGCAAATTATAAATATTGCGCTTTTCCCACTGGAAAACAGGCAAAACCACAGTCTTCACAAAAGTAAACTTTACTAGTAAAGTAGTAAACTAAACTGTAAATGTAAACTTTAAATAATACAGCAGAACATAGTATTAATAATAATACTATACTAAAATAAACACTTAAATAAACAAATAAAGCTTGTTTATCTGACACTTTGTATTACATACACACTTTAATGCTAATATATATTAGGATTTTGCAATAAGTTCCCTTTTTGTTGAACTATGAGCAGAAGTGTTCACTGCATAGTAACTCAGAACATAACACAGCTGCTGCATGCAACCAGAAATCATAAAAATATGTACTGCTGAACAGCTTAATACTCATGGTTTTATGCACAATATCATTTCACAGTCACTGATTTGTAGGACCTCATGAAACATAGTGGTTCTTACTTTTGTATGACCATGTCTATTTTTATTATATATAATATTATTACTATTATTATTCTTATTATTTAGATCTATGTAAATTCCAAACACACAACTAACAATAATGGAACATGTTTTAAAACCCTGGTTTAGATGTCAGACTGAAGAAGCTGTGCTGTGCTGAGTCAGAGCAGCTCTGGGAAAGTCTACTGTACCTTATAGGAGCAAAGGTCAGTATCTGACGTGTGACTTGGCTTTGACAGTCTCTCCAGTTTGCCCTGCTTTATATTTAAGTACTTCTTCACATCTGATTGTCGTAGTTGGGTGTGGAGTACTGCTGCTGGGTCATGGCTCCCTGAGCAGCTCCGAACGCTGCTTGCTGTGCTGCCTGCTGCACATGTGGGTTTTTCCAGGCACCGGTGGTCCACTCCTCCTGAGCCTTGCTCATGCTGCCTCCACTGCCACGGTAGAAGTTATGAACCTGGTGGATTGACCAAAACATAACTTAACTTTGTAACTTAAAAGAATATGATCTTACATTCATTAGCCTATTTCTGCCGTCCAGTCCAGTCAAGGGAAAATGAGTTGACAAGTCAGAAATTCACTATTATTAATCAATATAATAATTTCCCTCTTTAACCATCGTGTCTTATTGATTATCAGATTAGGTGAAGGGGGAGGAATGAGAACCACCTCTGTACAATGGCAGCCATAATGAGATAAAAGGGCATTAAGATGTGTTAAACCATAAATTTAGAATATTGAAAGAAAGTTGAGAGTTTTAAAGATTTAAAAGGTTTTCTAGAAGTTTCCGTTGTGAGTTTCCTGCATGGTGTTACCTTAGTGAGGGCGATGAAGGACAGAGCAGCAACAGCCGTAAACATGATGGTAGGAATCAACATAATGACGGAGGCAAAGATGCTGGTGCCAAAAAAGCTAATGGTCCCTAACCAACCGCTGAGAGAAGAGTGAAAAGGAGATTATTATTGTTTTCAGTATAAAAATAGATGCGTCTTATAAAGAACAGACAAAACTCAGTAATAAGGACATCACCTCTGCCCAGTCACACATGAAATGATTCAACAAATATGTATATTAAACAGCAGAAAAATATCAGTCTTACCAGACACCCCATCCTGGAATTCCGATGGCTTGGATAATGGAGATAATAACTTGGGCCATGAAGACAAAGAAGAAAGCCATGAAGTTGAACGAGCTATCTGTCCTAGAGGCAACAGATGGACAGTGTGAAATGATGACAGATAGGTGGTGGAAACTCTATTTTGTCCCAGACTGTCAAACCCACAGGCCTTGTTTGCTGGCCTATAAATAAGAGCTTTCAAAACTGTCAAGTAGTGGACATTGTATAAACTCCCATGACAATTGGTGTCAAATAGTTGAACCCAGAATATCCCAATATATTTTACACCAAAAATAAATTCTTTTTCATATAAAACAAAACATCCAGTACAAAAATGGCAAACTGCTTCATAATGTTCCAGCTTAAAGAAAAGTTTTTTATGTAGTGTTTTTAGGCAGTGTAGCTCTTAGGGAAGCCTCAGGATCTTCTAGATTTGCACAGCCTCTTTGTGATGCCGTGTTTTGGTGAATTAAATGTAATGAAACACATATAATTTGGCTATTTTTTAAAGCCACGATGCTTAGCTCCACCTTCCCACATGCTGCAGGCTGTACTAGTTAGTGGGCATTGCTGGTTCTGTAAAGTGCTAGATACAGTCACATTATATATTTGCATCATTTTATGGAATTTGCTGATTTCCACAACTGGAATAATTCTAATTTGTATTCCTTGGGGAATTTGCTATATTATGTTCCTGATGATATAGCAGCTGTACATTAGGAGTTATAAGGAAAGCTTATAACACATTCACACAAGATCTGTTTGGATATTGTTGCTTTACACAGCTCTTCGATAATTACTGAAACTTAAATCTTGCTATGTGCATGTTGTTGTGTTAGAGTACTCAGTGCTGGTGCACTGTTGTTCTGCTAGCTTGATTTAGCTACGTATATGGTAATAAAACACATCAACACACAAACCAGTTGCTACCAGGAAAGCTGACGGATTTCATGGTTTCGTTGCAGGAGTCTGTTCTCAAATGTAATGCTGCAGTGTGTGACTTATGTGTTTTCAGTTCACTCATCCTGTAGTATGTAATCGTTGAATTAATAAGAAAAATTTGTGTTCATAAGTTCATTTTTTAATGAAATTAATAATAATTTCAGTTTAGAGAAGTGTCAGCACTTTCTTGTGTACAGGTGGGCCTCACTGAGTGACGAGCAGGTAGGTGGAGCATGGTTCTGTCCGTATGGGCTCTTCTCAGTAGGAGTGTTCATAAGAAACCTTTAGCACTTAAAAACGTGTAGCTACTGGGTAAAGGGAACTACAGAAACATGACTAATAAACTCACTTGAAGGCCTTGTAGATAGGTCTAAACCAGCACACGTATGAGCAGGGCGTGAAGAGCACCAGCCAGATGATGGACATGCCGAAATTAGTCACTCCGCCTCCACCAAACATCCATGCCATACAGCCAAAGAAGTTCACCGCCAAAGTAGCGCTGTACACTACAGAACCAAAATATTATTATTACACTGTGGAATTAGAAAATGACTCGAAAAACTGAAAATATTTCCTTTGTAGATGAAGAGGGAGAGTGGGAAGAGAAAGGAAGTGTGACTTCAAGAACATTTAGAAGTAGAAAGAAGTGTGGAACCTGAAACAAACAAACAAATGCAAACACACTAGCAATGTACAGTAATAGCATTAATACAGTACAGACACACACACACACACACTTACATGCTACAACCATTACATTAACAGTAATCGCATGCCAAAATAAATTAATACAAACTAAATACAGTTACGAGTGCACATTGCAAGACTAAAGTAGAGTAGTACATGGAGTGTGACTTATTTAAAGCAAAAAGAAACAAAGCAACACACACCATATGCACTAGCATGCCATGTCACTCAAATGACCACAAACATCCAGAATACCTGCAAGGGTTCAGCTACAGAGGACATCTACATCAAGAGATAGCAGTACGTCACTGGTGATCTATAGATCTGATTATCTATTATGTATATGCTGTATATATTATTGAAGTGACCACAGTAATTCCCATTATTGTAATGAAATACAGTCTGCAGTGTTAGATCAGTACAGATAGAGAGCATGTCACATGCCCTGAAGCCCTGAAGTCATTCTTTTATCCAACCCTCTATTTCCTACAATTCTTCATATTTACAGTATATCTTCCAATAGTAGCCCGGGCATTTATTTAAAAAATTATTCGGATGGCCCAGCGTTTAATAGAGACAGACTTTTAATGGAGAAGGGCTATTTTCCACGCAGACTGAATGGTGATGGTATTTACAGCACAAAATGTTGTGCAGCTTCTTCTCGGGAATGTTCTTTTGCGTTTGTTACCGCTCGGAGTTTGTATGCTAAATCAAATGACCGTTTGCATCGTTTAAACTGCTTCATCTTGTGGGTTATGATTGACAATGTTACGACATGAGGTGTGTTTCTCATGAAGAGTGGAAAACGGGTGGGCAACGCGGGAGGAAAAGGGGCGGAGTTAAGAGTTTGTTTTGCTGGAAGTTAGCGATTGTTGTGAGCGCACAAGCTAACGGCAGCTCGTTTAAGGAGTAAAAGAGCAGTAATGTTACACAGAGAGAGTCAGGAAACAGCTGAGTGTCATTTTGTGCTGAATGGAACAAATAAAACCCGGGTGCCAACGACATCATGCTACATGTGAGTTATTTGAGCGGCTGGTCAAGAAGAGAAGAGCTGCATCCAGACTGACTTAGAGATGCTCACGGCAAAAAATGGGAAAAGGTAAAACAACTTTTATACAAAAGAGCTAAATGGAGCCCAGGTGGTAAAAAGAGAGGATTAGTGTACAGAAAGTGCGACGGGTCATTAAAGATCACCGTTTACTACAGACCGGTTACTATTGGGGACCGGCGTCTTTTTTTATCTTTCAAACTCCACTTTTAATAGAAAAAGAGACACAGTTCCACCGATGAAGCTTCCTGGGCACAGAAGGCTGTGGCATCATGGTAGATGATGGATATTTTACTTCACTGGCGGAGTGGTGGGAGACAGAGGTGTTGTGATAAATGAAACCATACCTCCAACGGGGGAGCCATTTAAAAGCCTTTATTTTTAAAATGTCGATTAAGACCATGGGGGGTCCTCGTGTTATGTCGCACTTGACATACGGTGATTCGTGGTTACATCGCTGACTGCCTCTTCATTTGCAACACAAAAACAAAGTTTGTATGAATACACTCGGCGTCTGCCATTCGCTCTCTTTCTGTGTTGCTTGTTTGGAAACTTCATCATGGCTCCCAAGCGTAAAGCAGATTCTACAGTAAAGATCAGGAACTGTTTCACTTCATTACTGCTGTGTATGTGATCCATATATTTATTTTACCTGTGCTCTCGCCGCTAATGAACTACGACTCCCAGAAAGCAACTCTCTTTCCACCTCTTTACCGTCTGTATTACCCACCTGTTTTCCTGAACCAGACACTACATAGACCACAATGCATTGCTCTCCATGAAACACACCACATCCCATAACAAACATCTATGAGAGAGATTTGTGTTAGCTACGTATATGCTGCTACTTGTTTATGTTTAATAAATATATGCCGTCATTACATGCATGAGTTATAACTTATGGCAAAATTTGTGTTTTATCATGTTCTGAGGAATGGAACCCAGACGTAACTCGAGGAACCCCTATAGTTTGCTGATTTTGAGAGAATACTCTGGACATCATCTTTATTATGAGTCTCTTAAACCAGAACATAAACCTTATACTGGTCACTGCATGATCATTTGTGACACATCTAGTTTTAAAAACTACATGAACCTACACTACCACTACTGATCTGCTGTGTGCAACATTCATAGGTAAGACTCACAGATCCACAGGTAATACATTCTCTTGCACGTTGTCCTGTGCTGGTCTGGAATCTCCTCAAAGTCCTGATAGAAGCACGGCTTCAGGGGTAGAAACCCAGGCAGAGGAGGGAAATTATTTTCTGGTGGACAATAAAAATGAGGAGAGATTTTTTTGTGAAAGTGATTTAAACATTTTGAAAGTGTGAGCATTATTTCATTGATCACTTTTCATTTTCTATGAGACTTTCTTTTATTAAACAAACAAACAAATAAACAAATAAACAAATCAACTACATACCAGCCATTGGAACTGCTGTTGCTTATGTTAACTTCCTCTTCAGTCTGAAAATGATATATGCTTTGTAAGGAGATCAGACACATCACTTAGCATATAGAAAAACATACAGCACATTTACTATTTGATTTTTAAAACGTACAGCATGTGCACACACACAGCTTTTGACTGCTTAGTGACAGCAGAGTTTGATGTTTTGGGACCTTTGAGAGATTCCGGGTGATTTCTTTAATAAGAGCTGATTAATGCTGTTATTTTATGACATAACAACTATTTCTTCACTCTGTGAACTTTTGGCAATAACTATGTAGCAGCATATTACTGATGTGAAGCAGCAATTATGTAAACGATTAAATTAATTAATACTACAATTAATACTTAATCATATGCAAATATGAAGTATGGAGTCATGCATGGAGCAGTCTGATGTGCTTGCAAGGATTAAAGTTTTTGTTCAAGTTTAGTTTCTATCCCCCAACTGTATCAGATCAAAATCAGAAAAACATTATTGTCCCGGAGCAAATTGCTTCACCTTCATCATCATTCTGTACATATACAATTTCTGCACAGGCAAGGTTTAGGTTTAATTATTAATGAGCAATGAGGCTTGTTCACCAATACATTCTTAAATTTATTCTTGAGAAAATGTTTTTAAAAGCCTGTGCCAGATTCATAATCAATCATTTTGCACAATTATTTCAGCAGTAAATGTACTCAGCCACATTGGAAGGTTTTCAAGCATAAAAAGCAGCAGCTCAAAAGGATTCAGGTCAGGACTTTGACTAGGCCACTCCAAAGTCTTCATTTTGTTTTTCTTCAGCCAATCAGAGGTGGACATGCTGGTGTGTTTTGGATCAATGTTCTGCTGCAAAACCTGAGATCGTTTCAGTTTGAGGTCACGAACAGAACATTCTCCTTCAGGAGTTTTGGGTGGACAGCAGAATTCATGGTTCCATTTATCACAGCAAATCTCCCAGGTCCTTAAGCAGCAAAACAGCCACAGACCATCACACTACCACCACCATGTTTTACTGTTGGTATGATGTTCTTTCTTTTTAATCCAATGTTTATTCTACACTTTCCAAAAAATTCCCAAATGTCTTGGGGATCATCAAGATGTTTTCTGGCAAAATTGAGACGAGCCTTAATGTTCTTTTGCTCAGCAGTGGGTTTCATCTTGGCACTTTGCCATGCAGACCATTTTTGCCCAGTCTCTTTCTTATGGTGGAGTCATGAGCACTGACCTTAACTGAGGCAAGTGAGGCCTGAAGTTCTTTGGAAGTTGTTGTGAGGTCTTTTGTGACCGCTTGGATGAGTCCTCGCTGTGCTCTTTGGATAATTTTCCACTCCTGAGAAGTAGTAGTAGTAGTAGTAGAAATAGTATTGAAATATATATATATATATTGAATCAAGTAAATTTAACCCACAATCTATTCCAACAAATTTCTGCTGCAGAGAACTTAAAGAAGGAACTGGCTTCATTAACCAGGCACAGTGACAGTAGTCCTGTCTTTAGGCAGGAGATTTTCCAGGATCACAACAGACCGCAATCCTGTTGTTGTTTTAGCTCACACTGTGAACCCACACCCACATCTTCTAAACCACCCAATACAGTGTAAGGTTCTGCCTAATTGTAGTAAACTACGCTAAATGAAATGTCATGCTGAGAATGCCTGCCATGAGGAAGTCTTAAAAGAGCTGGAGTTAAGAGAATCTCTCAACGTGAAAATAATCTTCTTACCTTCTCATACACACCACCCGGCTTTGTACAACGTCACGAGTATTGTAATGCACACTGTGCCTGTTATTCCACTTATCATGCAAGTTTAACTGAGTTTGCTTTGAGCAGTTTGTGGAAAACCGATCTATTACTTTATTATTATTCTGTTATTTATGCAGTAAGCTCGTCTAAAGTCCTGAGTCTTAGAAGGGTACCTTCAACCACAAGCGCGAGCGTTTCCGTTCACGTACACCATCCAATAAAAAGACACCGTTGCTGCAGAGAGCCGCCCTATTTCCGCTCGCGGAGCCAATCGCGTTCTGAGCTTCTGATCGCTGTCCGCGGTGCTGAAGACGCCATGTATTCTCTCCGGAGTTGCTGTGTTGTAATGGGTTTTATAAAACCCGCCTGTTGTCGGACAAGCTCCGCCTCCAGCACTGGTCAGGCGAACGAGTTCTATGCGCTATTAGCCAGTTATAACGCAGGATTAGCGATCCCAGCCAATCAAAGATCAGGGAGGGCTGAGGAAAAACAACAAAATAAAAGATTGGTCTCAAGCGTGACTCCTTACACTATATTCGCCAATGATGAAGTATTTTAACTCTTTACAAAATGACTGCTTCACAATTATTACCAAAAGTACACAGAGTAAAAAATGTCGAAATAAAGACAGACAGACAGATAGATAGATAGATAGATAGATAGATAGATAGATAGATAGATAGATAGATAGATAGATAGATAGATAGATAGACGTGCCTGTTTTATTAGTTATGCACATTAAACCCAAATGACCATGTTAATATCATGAAGATTTTCTTCTTATTTATTTATTAAATTTATTTAACTATTTATGTTGTTTATATATTAGTGAAATTCCCCTTTATTACTGTTGCACGAAACTGGTAATACTTCATGTAGCCTCTAGAGGGCAGTGTGCGTCCTGCTACGGTCATGATCACGCAGCTTTGACGTTATGTCAAAGTCAAGGAAGCGCCAAGTAGAGTTTTAACACGAAATTAACATAAACTTTGGTAAATTGTTTAAGAAACATCAGCTTAGGACCATCATACTCTTTAAAGTGCATGTAGCTTTTATTTACATTTCAAGATAAAAAGGAAAGTGCATCAATAATAATAATAATAATAATAATAATAATAATAATAATAATAATAATAATAATAATAATAATAATAATAATAATAAACCCAATTTTTTAAATAAAGCAGATTTCTTGTGAAGTGCCTTTATTTGAACAGGAGTCACATGTATGCGATCACACACACACGAACACACACACATAAGCGCTCACTCATTCTCACTCTTCCTGCAGTTTCTGCAGCGCTCTCCAGCACCGGGTGTCGATCCTGTGTGTGTGTTGGTGTGTGTTTGTGTGCGTGTGTGTGTGTGTGTGTTGTGTAATCCGCAGGATTAGAGCTCAGTTTTAGTGTTTTTTGGCCAAAAGCAGCCCCAGAGCCTGGCATGGACCACCTGGACATCACACTCTCAGACCGTGCGTGTGCTTTGGAGCAGGGGGAGGAATGAAGTGAGTCCTCTTCTGTCAGGATGCTGCGCAGATACAGGCCGGTAAGTGTGTCCACCCTGCAGGTGGAACTCTGTGGAAAGTTGTGAATGTTATGAATGTGATCAGTGGGATGGGAGGCTCATCATGGAGATGTTAGTAAGCATGAAGAAGTAAATGAAGGTGTTTTACTCAGGGTTTCTCAGAAGGAAGTGACAGACATTTTACACTAATTTAACTCTCAAACACAAGAGCAAGGTCTTCTTATTCTTTCTGTAACCGCCATTTATCAACAGAAATGCTGAACACCACATTGGTCTGATGGTGTCCCTGAACACCACTGGACAAGACATGTCTTCAGTACCATTTCATATGGGTTTTACTTTGCTTATATCTTATGGATTGACTCCATACACTCTATATAAACTTATGTTTTACTGAATTATTTCATTGTTAGAAGTTATGAGAAGTTTATTGGGAAAGTGAAGGTAATGTTCCTTTAAAACTCATTCACGAAGCTCAATCAGACCTTAAGGACAAACCTTGGAGAGAAAAGCAGGATGCATGTGCGTTTCTGAGTGTATATTTTATACACTTTAAACATTGAACATCAGGAAGCTTCTTAGTGTGTTCTACTGGTTTAACAGTTACGGTTGAATGTTTAGTGTTGTGTCCAGTGACTGTAAATCTGTGCACATTATGGCCGCTGCATTCTGTTTATCTGTGTTTGTTAAAGTCTGTGCCGCTCAGGTACTTTGGGGTGAATCAGATTTGAACATGATACATGTATCAATTTATTTAATTTAATTTATTTAATTAGAAAAGAAATTAAGACATTTCTAATGTACACAATTTCAGAAGTGCTCAGAATGAGGGTGATGGAGACGATGCGCTAAACTGTATGAGGAAGCACTGAGAGAAGTA
>JBBIGC010030565.1:0-12233 GCA_037576955.1 Lepidarchus adonis
ATATATACTGTAGGTTGTGTATAATGTAAATATATAAATATATATAATGTGTATGTGTGTTGTTGTTGTTGTTATTATTATTATTATTATTATTATTATTATTATTATTATTATTATTATTATTATACAAACCATAAATGTCAACTATTCACGAGATTCCAATCTTTTGAACGCTAGTGTACATGATTATATAGTGAATTATATATGTAACAACTTTTAATTTACTTTGTCAATTATGATAATATACATTATGCAGCTTTGCAGTAATTAGACATTTAAATTCTATTTTGTGTTACAGGAATTAAATCAATTTTTTTTTGCTTTCCATTTGCTCTAAATATATTTAATAGAAACAATTACAGAATGTCAACAGTGTAAATGATGACTTGTCTTTTAATTCTGTTTGTTATTGAAAGTAAAAAGTCAGAAATAGTGTTGAGGTAGTTCATGCTTTTCTTCATGATTTCTAAGGGCTAAACATGGACTGAAGGTAACAGTGCAAGGTCTTAAAGGGTTTTGCAAATATCAAACCTTTCTTTCAGCCTGCTTTGGTTTTTGTCTGCTTGGAGGTGCGGGGAGGGTGTGTTTTCGCAGTGTTATCCTACTCATCAGGCATGCATGCAAATTTCTGAATGTTCCAAATATAGCTGATTTACATTTCAGGCAACGTGTAAACACATGGCAGAAAATATGGATTATTTTGAATCAGGTGATTGAGCAAACGCTTTTGATGTTAAAATCAGGTTCTCTGCATTGTCACATCACAGGAAATGTCTTTGAAGCGGATAATATGTAAACATGCTAAACAGATGGGATATTGTGCTGCAGATTGCACTCAGTTTTTCTTTCTTGCGCAAAATCAACGTGTTCTTACGTATAAGATCTCAATCCTGTTAATCCTGTTAGCACTAAGCCATGAGAGGCCATGGCTTAAAGTGAATGTGGCATCGGTAAATGATGTTAAATGATGGCGTGAAGTGATGCAGAGGGACAAAAAAAAAAAATGGTGTTTTTTTAAAAGCCACAAAACAAGTGAGATATCAGCAAAGTGCAAAAACAGAGCGCTACCATTATAGTCAACAGAGCTGTCTACTTGATCAATGCGCATCTGAGAGTGACAGGCGTCAATAAACTGAACTATCCATTCAGATTTTTGAAGCATTGCTCAGAAAAAGTAATCCCTATGAAATATAACTTTTGTCATTGCTGTTAAGTTGGTTAATCAAAATATTTTCTATTCACTTGTGAAATCTGCTAAAGTCTACAGATATGGCTTTTAAACTTGTTACTCAGTTTAAAATATTGAAATAAAATGTTACAAATGTTTTGAATAATGGTTGTACATTAGTAAAGTTGAGTAACAGCCATTAAGCAGAAGACTCAAGCTAAGACTAAACATGACAACAATATATGCTAACCTCTTCCACACAATTGAACAAAGGAGTCTTAGCTTTGTTGGGGGTTTGAGTATAAAACTATACCTAATCTATATTGTTATATTACTTTATTAAGATGCGGGACTAAACAAAGGTTAGTTAGGAAAACATCTGATTTAACTGAGATTGTTTGCTGGACTCTTCTTTAGCATTGGAGCTATGAGGCTAACGCTCCTAACAACTACTGCATGTCAAAATACGTTTGGCTGCCGCTTTGCAACAGCGTTTCGTCTTCTGTTTGTTCTGGTGCTTGTTTTTGAGTGTTGTCTTTTTTATGTGTTGGATTATTTCCTCTGTTTCTGTCTATATGAACTTATGTTGAAGTTTAACTGTTCATTAGGATTGGATCCCACTCATCTGTGTTGACTTGTATCATGCTGGCTAGCCTCTGTAGGCTCAGTAGTGCACTAATGCTACTGCTGTCAATTATCTGAGCTTTGATAAACTTTGGGGGACACTTCTGCTGCATGCTATGGATATTCTTTGCTTATGACATTCTCCACTCTCCTGGCTATGTGACAAGTTTTTGTATTTGGATTTGATTGTCCAGCTGGCATTTCACTCCGGCCTGTCTGCTGCTGCCTTTTTTGATGAGGTCGGAAATTTCCACTAAGCAGTCATGCAAGCTACACATGGAGCTTTGGTACTCATTGCTGTTTGAGACTGTTTGCATGGGCATCACTGATCTTTGTCAATGACAGATCCAACTAAGAAATGTTCAAGCACTTCCACCGACAGACTAAACAGAGAGAGGTCAAAAGGAAAACCCATGTAAGATTCATGGCGTTTGTAGTTTTTAGTTTTTTAGTGTTCTAATGGGCTAGTTAAAGGGGTTTAAGAGACGTTTTTTACTGACTCCCTACCATTTTCTGCACTACTTATTTTGCAAACATTTGCTCATTTGTTCAGCGCAGTGCTAAGTCAAGTCACGTAAAAGTAAGACATTTTTAGCTTTCTGCTTAATGTAAGAACATACCTCTAGATCATTTACATCTGCAATCATCACCATAGGGACATTTCTCTTTAAAACATGCAACCACAATTGTATACCATCTGCAACTACTGACAGCAGATAAGACAGAGTATTACGCAATCCCATGTGTGCAAATGTTACTGTCCCAGTGTTAAGTCAGAACAGATTTTTTTGCCGTTCTTCCACTTCAAAGCTCCATATTGTACATTCTTACAATGTCTGATTTCTTCTTCCCTGGGGCCCATCAACAATGTCTTTACATCTTAATTAGTCCTTTGGCATGCAACAACCCACTTATAGTACTCTGCATTTAAAGCCATGTGAATACTATGCTTGGTCTTGCTGTGAACTCTAACATCCCAGAGTTTCTGCACTGTTCAATGTAACATGCTACATAGGACAGGAATATGACCTTATGGTGACCATGGCTAATGTTACACATCAGCTAGAAGAGTGCACAGCTCCCCAGTATTGAATTGTTGAGAGTCTGAAATACCTTCTCTGGTGTAATGGATCTCCATCCAATACTTTGATTAGGGATTAGTATGAATGGCATCTGTGATCCAGAACTGGTTGTTCAACATCAGTATGACTTATGTTCTTGAGGGTAAAAGCAATGGAAGCCTCGAAGAAATATCCAGTGTAAAGCTTTCCCATAAGAACAGAAGATGTTATTGCAAAAAGGAGGGCTAAACTCTCTTTATACGTCTTTGATTTCAGAAGACACCGTAGATAAGCAGGTAAGACATTTCGGAAGGTTTCCCAGAACAGGAAATAAAGCATAGTCCTGTATAGCACAATGAATGAAATTCTCTACTGAAGGGAAAGTGTAGCCCAAGTCTGGGGAATCCCAATTTGGTCTATCTATATGCAGTGTCAGTTTGGTCAAAGCAGGTTGACTGGCATGCAGACCTTGAAGATGGAAACTACATCCCACTAAATCAAGAACAATCTTTACATATTGAAAAAAATAAAAAGGTAAAACCTGGAGAATAGTTTTTTTTTTTCTGGTTGATAGATAGATAGATTAGCTTTATTTGGTTATGACACTGAGAATCACATTGTTGAAAGCTACATTAAAGATTTTCTGATGAAACAGTGGTTCACAAGGCAAGACATCTGTTTACCAGTGACAAGTTTGGTAAGTCAGACGAACAAGTCTTAAAGCATTTGTACCTTTGGTGTACAAAAACTTTCATCAGTTATAAACTTCTCACATTCTTGAAGGGACTTAACTGCCAGTCCTCAGAGAAACTCTTGTCTTGTAGCTAGCAAGTTCTCCTCAAATAGGAACAACTTCAAAGCCATGCTTCAAAGGTACATGCTGTTGGGTTATTGTTTTTGACAGTGCAAGTGACCATTGTGTTTAAGATTCTTCTCAAAACGAAAGTTTTCTTTTTTGTGAGGACCTAAAGTAGACTTGTTTGAAGAACAGAAGCCATGCAGGGGTTTGAAAAGCCACTGAAGAACTGAAATAAAACTTCACTTTAGATCAGTAGAGTCTGAGGGGACTGGCTTTGATAAGATAAAATGGCAGATTTAAAATGGAATTTGGACAGATGAGACCAGTAAATATTGGCTATTCTTAAAACATTTTATTTTAATAGCTGAAAGTGTTTACTTGTTGGTGAATGAGAGAAAATGAACTTCTTGGAGTCAAAAAGCCTAGATATCTGCCCTAGAAAGCCACTGTTAAACTTGAACTCAATAAATCACAGCAAGTGTCAGAGCATGGGATCTGACAGGTACAGAATTCGGCCATGAGTCTGGCAAGAAGGCCAGGTTGATACCATACATCAATCAGGGTTTTTCTTTTTTTTCCCAGGTGATGAACAAAAAGCTCAACGCTGCTGCAGAGATTAGCAAGAACCTCATACAATCGCACCCCATACTGAGAGGTCTAGATAGAGATGGAGAAGACATTAAGGAGATGTTTACTAAGTCTTAATGGTCCTTTCCATGCTCTTGCCATAAGTGTGTTCTTTTATAGAAGCTAGGTTTGACAGGTAGAAACAGCCCAGCAGGGAGTAGCCTTTCATGTCTTTTAATTTTTTTTTACATTTTGACATGCAGTTTTACTTGCTATTTAGAAAACAAAACAAAAAAACATGGACTTCTGTGAGCCGAAAAAAAGAGAATGTGGCTATGATGATTCATGTAGCATTTCATGTAAAACACATAGTGAAACACTCCCTGCGCTAATACTTTTAAGGCCATGATATCCATAGCATTCAGTATGAAAAAACAGGTAGATTTAAAAAACAAATGGTTCTTAAAACCAATGTTTTATCACAGAATAATGCTAATTTTGAATGTTAGATTAACAACAAGCTAACTATAATATATATTAACTTTTTATAGACTATCCAGCAAGTAAACATGCAGAACATTCAAACATTTGTTACTTTATTAAGCCCAATATGGATGTAGGCTTAATGACTCTGAATGTTTTTGAAGAAGCAATGTAGCCTGTTAGCTTTCTACTGACCTGGACCAAGCATATTGTGGTATATGTCTGCTGTGAAATTACTGTTTCGTCAGTTTGCTATTGCCATTGTTGTAAGATTGGACACATGGCAAGATGTATGTGAAACCTGAAATTAATTTACAGGATGCAAAACAGTATTGCACATACATTGTAATAACCCATAAAATGAGCACAAATTTACTAAGTAATTGAATAACAAAGTAATTACACAAACAGAATGAAACTGAAGGAAAAAGTAGACAAAAAGGGATCAGACACAATGAATATATAACATAAATTCCATATACTGACAAAACCTGGAAACTAGGGATTAGATTTTCTAATTCAGTAATTTATTAAATGAAACTACAGCAACACAGTTCAGCTTGGAAATGTTAAACCCACATTGTGTAGTGAGTAAATTGAGATATTTACAGTATCTCTTTAGTCTATTTAGGTTGAATGGGATGTTTTCTCACAACCCTGTAAACCTTGTCCATCTTCACATTAATAGAAGAGCTTATTTTTGAATGGATCCTGGAAAGGTTTAGTTGGTGCAAATATTATGTGTGATATATGCATGTATAGCGGTGGCAGGACCAGGCAATTTTATAACACATACACAAAAACACAATAAAATTAAAGGAAATGAAAACAGCATTTTAAAAGATTGATAATTAAAAAGTGTCTGATAAAAATTAAAAGTGCATGATAAATGTAGACAAAAATAGAGTGAAAAACTAATGGCTGTGAAAGAAAGAAAGATTTTTTAGCTCCAGGAAGTCCATAATCAGAGTCCAAGGCACCCCACATTGAAATGATGGTAGTAGTCAAAAAATGCCTTGGCTAAGATTCAAGCAGTGATAAGCTATCATTATGCACTTGAGTCACTCTGAGGGGACAGTAAATTCTTCATCATTAGGAAAATGATAATGTGTAGTTGGATGTTCATTGTATCATATAATCACAAATCCTCAGTTGAGTTATTTCTTTAGCATTCTTTTGTTTTCTATATACATCACCTTATTCAAGGTGCTGCCAAGGGTCTTTAAACACTGCCAATTAAAAAAAACACTTTTGGTTCCACATTTACCACATTTGGAAAGAGAGATTTGTGAATTTTAAGAACCATTAAAAAACATAAAGAATCTTCACATACATGTACAGTGGTGCTTAAAAGTTTGTGAATCCTTTAAAATGTTCTATATTTTTTTGTAAGCTCCAAAAGTAAATGAAGAAAACCTAGTTAAACAAAAATGAATATATTAGGTCATTAATATGTTAAATAAGAAAGAATCTGGAAAACAAGTTAAAAGAAAGATCCAATAACATATCCTTGTGTCACAAAAGTAAGTAAATCTATTTTTTCAGTATGTGGTGACATTTCCTTGTTTAGCAATGACCACATCTAAACATTTGCAGTAACCATTGATCAGTCCTGCACATTGAATTTTGACAGATTCCTCCATACAAAACAACATGCATGACCAACTGCCTCTTGAGATTCTCCAGATTCTACCAAGCTCCTTACAATTATGTAGGGGTTCATTTTTTAAATAGAAAATCTTTGTGACGTTTATATACACTATTGAAAATGAAGTGTTGCAATTGCTTCTCCATCTTTATCCCTTTGATTAATTTTTATCCCTTTGAAAAAAAATTACTCTTTACAAAATATAGTTTTGTTTTTAAATTTACAGTTCTTTACATTACTTTTAGGTTCTTTAGATTTGGAAAAAAAAGGTTCTTTACATTTACCAATCTCATTTGCAAAACTGATTTTTTTTTAAAAATTATTAACTGAAAATAATTACATATTTGATTTACATTTGTATCAAAACCTTATTTACAACAACAAAAAACATGGCAAAAAAAAAAGGTAAAAGGTGTTATTATTTTCCACAAAGCGACCCAACAAACTTTCACTGAATTCAAATCTCAATTAAATGTGATCTCTTCGGCTTACAAATGCAAATTTTGTTGAGACAGAAAGTGTACATTTCTCTGCCTGTTTCAATGAATTATGAATGTGAAATATTTTCAAATTACAGAACCGATGATCAAGAACGAAGAACAAATACCAGTCAAACAGATAACCACAGGGACGCTCATCTAAATGACAGTTAATAAAGAAGTTTAAGAAAAGAATGAAAAATCCATCAAAACCAAGCATGGCATATACCTCCCACAGGCACTGGTTGTACAACGTGTTAAAGGTTTGCTATCAGAGATGAAGAACGGTGAGTCCTCTGTGAGCTTTTTACTTTGCCGGCAGGCCTCTGAGGACTATCTCCACCATTCTATCACCACACTGAGTCTGAATTGATCATGAGGCCTTAGCTACAGACAGCTTAATCCACAATGTTCTCCATCACTCCTGGCTGTGTAAGCCTTCATAATGTTGGCGAATTGGATTGTTTTGTTGTTGGCAGTGGTGGTGTTATATTTTCAGTTTGTCCATAAGTTTAAAGAGACCTGAAGCACTCTACCCACCCCCACAATCCATCCAATGCACCTACCAGCATTTACATCCAAGCTTAACAGATTGATAGTTGTGTATTAGATTTTATTTATTACTGTATAGAGGAACTATTGTGCATTAAATTACTTTCCCCACTATGCTATCAATTTACTCTCAAATATAGGCTTTATCAGAGGCAGACTATATTGACTACTGTTATTTTGTCATTGACTTTTCACTATAGTACTGTAAACAGAGGGACATGTATAGTCTTAGCAAAAAGGGCTTAGAATAGAATGAAAATTACATATTTTAACTATAACTTCTATAACAACTTACCTTGTTTGGTGCTAAATAGCATAGACAATAAGTCATTATTTTTTTTCCCAAAAAACATTTTTCTTTGTTTAGAATTGATTCTATATATAAGGCATTTATGCGCATACGCATACATACATACATACATACATACATATATACATTTTATATAGTTTAAATATCAGTGCTCAGACAATATACCACACACTGCATCAAATTGGTTTGCATGCCTGTCAACCCATAAGGAAGCCTCTTCTAAAGATGATGCACAAGAAACCAGTTTACTGAAGGCAAGCAGGCAAAGGAAATATTACTAGAACCATGTCCTGTGGTCTGATGAGACCAAGATAAACTTATCTGGTTCAGATGGTGTTCAGCATGTGTAGTGGCAACCAGGCAAAGACAAGTGGGTCAAGCATGGTGGTGGGAGTGTCATGGTTTGGGAATGCATAAGTGCTGCTGGCACTGGGGAGCTACAATTCACTGAGAGAAATATACATTTCAGGGGTGTGTGCTTATGCCACATGATCCCCTGGGAGCTGCTGTGTGCGTGGGATGGAGTTGTATTTGGGTTATTATGTTTATTTTGGTTTATTTTGTGGGGGTTTGGAGTATGGGCAAGCCCACCATCACTGACAGAACTATTTGGCTTAAGGCAGTGGGTTCGCCCAGTAAAACAATTGTTAATGTGTTGTTTAACATGTGCTACATCTGTTGGGGCTGAACATTTGCTTTAGAGCTCTTAGAAATAGATAAAAATTAATAAAGCGATTTATTAATTTTGAACAATACTCTCTTGTCAAAGTCTCTATCATTTCCCAAGCTAAAAATCAAATCAATATATATATATATATATATACATATACAATGATAGTTTGGGTCAATCAAGCAAGTTGTTTCATTTTTTAACATTAAATTTTAATACTTTCAGATTCTGTTGTAATCTTAAGTGTCTGGAACAGATTCTCAGATCTGCAGCTTCACAAGAAATAACATTGTAGGAATACGCCTGAGTGGGTGCAATTTTGAATGTTTAGCCAATCCTGAGCAAAGTGAATAAACACAAATTGGATTGACAATGACATGAAACTGGAAGCAAATTATTTTCAGAGAACATTTAGACAGTTTGAGAGAAATGCTCAAATGTAAAGCCTGACAGTTCCTCTTTCCAGATGACAGTGAGAAAAATGACTGTTTTTCTTTATGTCAAATCTCACTGAAAAAGCTGCATGAAACACATTCATTTTTTTCATGAGATAAAATCCTCTCTGTTACTACTTGTGGGTGCAATTGGAGCAATTAATTCTAAGTTATCAGACACTTCAGCCCCAGACTAAACAAAATAAATGAGAAGAAACACACAAAAAAGCAGATTCTGACAGATGTAGGCAATTTTAACATCTGTGCATACTTAAGGAATGCATTGATTAATTGACAACACAATGACTTAAGGGAAAGAGTGACGACTGTCTGCTTGCAGCTAATCAATTAACTGTCTCAAGTCCCCTTAAGAATTGCACTGCTTAGCCTTGGCACAGCTAACTCCTGAGGATAATCATTGGATAATTACAGTGTAGTAGCATGGTAGTAGCTTGGATTCTAATATGTGTGAAGAGAAACACTTTGTGTTCAGTATATACCTGAAAGTACCAGGTTATTACTGTGGATAGCATGAATGTGGTTTCCAAAACGCCTGAACAAAATTACACCAAAGTTCAAGGATGTTCTACCTACACACCACAAATAAATAGCATAGTACACCATCTCTTAATCTGATTTATTTAAAGTAACAAAAATATCTACAGTCAATTTATTTGTAATCTGATTCATTTTTACATACAATAATGTATTTCCTTAAACATGTGACATTGTTGCAAAATTAAGAACCAGCATGTTGCTCAACATTTTCTTGTATTTTTAAATATTTTTGTTCTTTATTATATCTGTTCTTTATTGGCTTAGTTCCATAAACTTGCTTGTCATTTCAGTGTAATTTAATAAAACGGTCTTCAAATTTGCTCCCAGTTTAGCAAAATAGTAACAGAGTTCTTTGATATTAATAATGCATATATACCTAGCTACTTTGAGCAGTGATCTCCAACCATGCTCTAATTCCAACCACAATCTGCCACACCTGCTCCAAATATCTAACAGCTAAATCAAGTCTTTAGCTGTCTCTAATTGGCTGAAATGTAGTTAGGGAACAAAAGCAGCAAGTTATGCTGCATGCTAAGGTGCATGCTGGAACAAATGGTTGTAGACTGCTGACTGCTGACTTAGTTAGGTTGCCCTGGAGCTTAATCTAATATTACCTAGTATTTTGAGTTTCTACCACACACATACTCAGTAAATATGTGATCTTAAAAGAAAGCGTTACCTTCTGATCAACCACAATTTTTAAAATTAAGGTACTAGTTCTCTTCTAAAAAATATTTTTTTGCAGGATGTGGGAAATGAGGAATAGCCTTTCACTGAACTGTACTTAAGAAAATTATATGTACATTCAAACCCCTTTAGCTCATTGCTGTTAATTCGGCAACCTTGCCTCTTGCTGTGAAAGATTTCCTTCCATGTTATTTACCTCGTTAAGCCACCAACCTTCCCTTTCGCCCTGCCACAACATGCAATGTGTCAGATGTATGTATTTCTCCATCTATAGCTCGCCAAACTCGGGTCTGAGTTAGCGCTGTAGTCTAGAACGCGGTCAGTCACAATATTTCTATAGGTCGCTGCTGCTGCTACTACTGCTACTGCTACTGCTGTCGCCACCATCACTGTTTTCTCATTATTAACTCATGCCCGATTAACTTATGCATACAATGATATTGAGGAGGCTTTATTAACAGTAATTATTTGAAGGTTCCTGATACTTTTGTAAGGTACTTTAGGAAACCTAAAAGGGGTTCTTGTATGGCATTGTTTCAATTTACTTTGTGGTAGTTTCATTTAAAAAAAAAAAAAAAAGTGTTCTATGGAGTGTTGCCAATGAAGGGCCACCTTTGCTTTTCAAACGAACCTTTATGTGGGTGGTCCTAATGTCTTTAAAGAACTATTCAGTTGAAGGTTCCACGGGTTTCCTAAGCAGTATCACTTCAACCAGCTGTATTTCAAGTGTATGGTTTATTTTTAGTAGTTTACAAGCTTTTACTTTAACAGTTGTAGAGGAAGATTGTAAACAGTATTTTATGTATTTTTATATGTACACTGGCAGAGGATTGTACAGTACATGTGAAAGGTACAAAGGATGGCAAGAGCCCCTTTGATGACCACATGTGATTGGTTAAAGAAGAAGAAACTGATTAAACCATTGCTATATAATCAGCCTTGCTGAAAGAAACGCTGAATCAATCATAGTGGCATCCAAGAAAAGAAACAACGAAGGTCAATTTAATGTTTTTCTTTTCTCAAAAAAAAAAAAGGAACAGACATCAGAATGGTTTGACATGGTTGGTGGGATGGGTTATCATCTGCTTCTGAAATTTTGCAGCATTTAACTCCAGATGGGATCTTAGGACCAGTTGTTTGGTCATGTTGTCTGGTCAATAGGGGGCATAATCAAAGCTTTAAATGAGCCACAGTCAGAATGGTTCTGAATACTGTAAGAAGTACTAAACTACAGAAGTGCTAAATAAAATATTTTTCATTAAAAATCAGAAGTCTCTGAGGGCCTCCAGACATAACTTTGCTTATGGCACAAAACGCCAAATCTGCCTCACAAACTATTTCAACACATGTCTAGATTATGACTCTTAACACATACTCATGCTGTCACTGTTTTCATAACTGTGGTAGACAGACAATTACTCACAGATCCTGTCTACCTGAAGAAATTCCCTCTTGGATGTTACGCTGAAGGTTATATGCACCTTCTGTCGCCTGTTGCTGGGGCTACATAAAGCTGATGAAAGAACTGTTAAGGCCATTTCACAGTTTGCTGTGTTTGTTAGGAAAATGGTGCTTAAATAAAATGGAGAAATAAACAAAAGGGGATGAGTGTAAAAGTGTGTAATGAAGTCGAGAAATTAAATTTTACAGCTCTCACTGCTTTCTCGTTTTAAGAGCAGTAAACATTTCCTCACTCGTACAGCTTGGGAGTCAGACTGAGAATATCACATGACTGAGTTCTGAACACAGTAGGTCAAACAGTGTCCATTTCTGGCTTTGTTTTTAACTCCCTCTCCTTCATGCTGCTTTCTGGGCACATTTTATTGTGTAAATGACAAAACAAAAATGGAGAAATTACAGTAATGAAGACATATTGATTCCAATCCAACATGTCAGAAGGTCTTGTGATGAATGCTGCGAACATGTGATTGTGTACAAAGCTTATTCACCGCGCAGATGAAATGCGAGCCAGTGTCATTTGTTAGGGCTGATACTGATATGACTCATGAAAGTCTGGTCTGGACTGAAGAAATGTCCTAATCAGCCCATCAGCACAACAGGACATGCCTCACTTGGTAATACAGAATGTTGTTTGCTGGCAGCTCACGGTACAATAAGATTCTCTCTCTCTCTCTCTCTCTCTCTCTCTCTCTCTCTCTCTCTCTCTCTCTCTCTCTCTCTCTCTCTCTCTCT
>JBBIGC010030631.1:0-12230 GCA_037576955.1 Lepidarchus adonis
TGTGTGTGTGTGTGTGTGTGTTTGTGTGTGTGTGTGTGTGTGTGTGTGTGTGTGTGTGTGTGCAGCCCACTCAGAGTGAAGAGATAGGTCTGCCATGGCCCTCAGTGTCAGCGAGTAGGATCACTCGTCTTTACAGATGACTGAACCTGAGGCGATGGCGCTGCTGCTCGATTTATGATTCTTCTCCTCACCCTCTGCAAATCCATCCACTTCCCATCACTCTTCTCACTCTTCTTTAACTCACACAGTCTGTGGCTCTAATTCTACCAGACTGTTTAACTGTTGAGCTGTTACAGGTGAAATTATTACAGTTTTTCTCGATCGCTTAAACACATTTCCTGAAATTAGGCCTCAATCAATCTCAGCTGCTCACTCAGCTACTAAAACAAACTCTCCACTCAAAACCAGGTAATCCTTCATCTAAACCAAACCCCTGCTCAGTTTTCACACAAAAGGTATCAAATACACTTACACTACAAAATAGGAGAGGTCATCAGGAGTCTCTCTGTCAAATATTCTTTACAAAAGAGTTGGGGAAATACGATATTCTCAAATATGATATGAAAAACCATACTTGCAAATATTCCACGTGTTTTTCTTCTGTCTTCTACTATTGCTAGGTTGTTGCTTTTCAGTTTTGCAAAACAGTAATAAAATTACAAAATAGTAACTCCTTTATGTCATATGGTACAGTAATGCAATGCATACAAAAGGGCAAACAGTTACAGTATATGTATGTAGTGTAAGAGCACAGAATACTGCACTCCAATGCTCTGCTAGAGAGCAGCACGTAAATGACCCACCTATTGTCCTCTCTGAACGTCCAGATTACAGAGGTTATTGTGAAGCAAGTCACTTTCAGCTGCACTCTTTGCCCAGTTTTCCTCATGGACAAATCATGGATAAGAACATGGTCAACTAGAGTTGCACGAATTTCATCAGAAACCACTTGTCTCTTTGCCCTTCCTCTTCCTCTTCCTCTTCCTCTTCATTTTCTGTGTCCCCTTCCTCTACCTTCTGGTCTTGGTAGATCAAGTTTTCCAACACAAGTAACACATGACCCTTTAATCTAAAAAGTAAAGGTTCTGATTGGTGTGTGAACTATTCCGACTGGCTGTGTTTTATCTGGATAATTGTGTGCTAACTGCTGTCAAGCCATAATGACGGCCATTGCTTTCTAACTGAGCACATGGTGATGGCAGTGAAAACTGAGAGGATTTGTGTGTTAACCAAAGTTAACCAAATCCGATTCCATTGTCAAAATATTGTTTAATGTTTATGGCTTAGGGAAATGGGTGTGTATTTTGGTATTTGGTATAACGGTTTGGGAAATTGAGCTCATAAGCTTGGTAATAATGTGTAAGCAATCAAGAAAAACTAACACAGTAAAGATGACTCTGATTATTTTTGGATGTGAATGCCTAGTTTTGATCATTTTCAGTAGTTTCTGTGCTCAATGGTAAATTTATTTGCACATTTATTTTGGTAATGAATTACAAAAAGATACAATACAGCACAGTATACAAAAGGTCAGGATTAACTACACTTCCTAAAAGCAATGAAAATTCTCATAAGAAGCTTCAATTCAGTTAAAGGTTAAATTTTTTGCAATAAAAACTGAATTTACTCTAAGGCTTTTAACACATCTTAACCAGGGGTGCCAATAATTATGGAGGGCACTGGAGTACTGTTTGGCAAATGAACAGATTGTACAAAGCCCCATTTACCACCACTCCTACATCCCCCTTTTTTCCATCACTTGTTTTTTTCCTCTGCTATGTGCTTTAACACTGACTTTCTCTTCCATCATCACTAGATTTCCTGGTAGAGAGAGACAACGACTACTGTGTGTGTGAGACGCCCTGCAACATGACGCGCTATGGCAAAGAACTGTCTTTCGTCAAGATCCCCAGCAAAGCCTCAGCCAAGTATCTGGCCAAGAAGTTCAACAAGTCGGAGCAGTACATCTCGTGAGTTTTAGTTTAGAACTGAAAGACTAACACTGGTAAGAAACACTCTGAGTCAATAGGCAGGCTCAACCCACATAAATTCCAAAATCAAATATAGTAAATTATACTATACATAACTGTAGTTTAGTAGACAGTATGACTCATTGTGAGCTATAAAAACATGACAAGGGGTCTGCATGGGCTTAGAAATTAGTTATGCCTACAAACATTAACCTACAAAAGTTTTGGCCAAATCCAGCCCATTGTTACCAAATAAATCTTTATATTTCCAATGACATCAGCAGTTAAATTACCATGTAATAACAATAGCAGCTCACATTCATGAATTTATTTATCAAGAAAAGGTTTTAAGCAGCATTTAAAAGTCTTTTTTGAAAAGTGTTTTTTGTTGTGTTAATTTCTATTATGTGATTTTCTTGAGTGAGATATTACCCTTCACTTCTCTCATTTTTAAGCCCTGTTTATTTACACATACACAGTCCAAGAGAGTACAGTTACAGTACAGTACAATTGTGGCAGCTGAGCTCGTGTTGGTGTTCATTCTGGGTATAGAGCCTGCGCAATCTGCATGCAGCAACCCATTCTTTCATCAAAATCCTTTTCTTCTTTTCCTGCCTCTTCTTGCAGCAAATCATGGTGCAGACAATCAAGCTGCGTTAGTTAGTGTACACATGACAAGACATAGTTTTGTGTCATCACAATGCGATCTGAGGCTCTATCAGTGAGAGATCCCGTAGTGTGTACACTCAGGGCGCAGATCAGTCGTATGGTTGTGTAAGTGACTCCCAATCACAGGAACACAATCGCCTACTGTCAATAGTGTAGAGACTGCAGAAATGGCAGTGACCTTCTAATCTTGGTTAAAATAGCTTTGTCGAAGTGAAGTCAAAGTGACTACAGAGGGTCCTCGACTTACGGCGTACTCGACTTATAAATAATTTTGGTTACGGCGCTGTCTTTTTTTTTATTATGTGCATATTTACTGTCATATATGGTAGTCGAAGGTAGTTGAATGCCTACTAAATGCTTTAAGGTAATACACAAGCAGGAGTGTGTGAGATTTTGGTGCTTGCAGGGACAAGAAGAAAGAGGGGGTGGTTTGCGCTGTTGTTCCCTGTTATTGCAGTATTGTTTATGTTCACTTTTAGTGTTGAATAAGAGTTGGTTGGTGGATTGGTGTGTGAGATGGGGGGTTAATAGTGCAGTGTGTGGATTGGTGGGTGAGATGGGGGTTAATAGTGCAGTGTGTGGATTGGTGTGTGAGATGGGGGGTTAATAGTGCAGTGTGTGGATTGGTGTGTGAGATGGGGGGTTAATAGTGCACTGTGCTAAAGCATCGTCAGTGTGGTTTTGCCACAAGTCACCGTCTCCAGTGTGTTCACTGCTGTGGTGAATGTTGAAGCATTAAAAAGAGCATTTCTATCTGGAGCAGCATTTCCTAAATGCTTTACTGGAATATGAGACTACCACGAGAGACTGGTGTTAGCTATGTGCTGCTTATTCATGCATGTTGCCGGCTGTAAATAAAGCACAGTGCTGTTCAAAAAAGCCTCCACTGCATCATTACGTGCATGAGTTCTGACTTCCATCGGTCATGTTCAGAGGAACGGAATCCCTACGTAACTCAAGGTTCCCTGTTTTCCTTTTTATACTACTGCCTCCAGCACCTCGTGATGAGTATAATAAGCCATATAAACAATTAACATTTGATATGTAATGTATGTTTGTACATTAGTCATTCACTTTACACATCGTTTTACATTATTTTTGTGAATAAATTAAATAAACCAACATAAAATCTAAGGATCCGAAAGAACGGGTTATTTTTAGTGAGTTGAGCGATTAGAACTGTCTCTCTTAAAAAAGCTGAAATTCCCATCACAAAAACTCTCCTCCTGTGTGTGTGGTGTGATTGACAGCAAGGCTTCAGCATTGACATGTGACATATAGCCAATCAGAGACGGTTTTAAGCAACGAGCCGAAAGCAAATGGCACAGAGAAAAGGGACGACAGTGTAGGGCACCTTATATTCTTATTTCACTTAATATTCTGCAGGTTTTTAAGACCATTATGAATGAAATTAAGACCAAGTTCACATCCACAGTAGAAAGGATAGAAAAGAAAAGCGGAGTCCTAAAATTACTGTCTCCTTATCTCATCACTTCAGTACAGAGTGAAGAGATGGTCGTGTTTAAACCGAGTCCCTGGAAAAACATAAAACGAATAAAAATCTGTGTGTTTTCTAGAGAATTTTAGCTGTGATTTTATGTTTTTCTGATTTCTAATGTTCCTTTAACACCAAGCTAGCATAACTTTAGCTTCTGTGCAGTGAACTTGTTTTTAACTGGTTTTAGCCGAACACTAAATGCATCGTTCTCAAGCCAAGTTAAACTTGTACTTACCCCATAAAGACTAATGTAAAATCAAATGAATGGACCTTAGAAAACCTTATGAAATGCCACATTACTTCACAAACCATCTTAATCTATGAACATAAAAAGTCCCGCCTCGACCAACCTCTCGGTCTTATTGCAACACCTGGACCGTTAAAAGAAATAAAACAAAGAACCAATATAAACCAGAGAATTCATGACATAAATGTTGACAATTAAGTTTTAAAAGTAACTATTTAAGAACTAGTGCATAAAATCTCATTTTAATGCCTTAATTTCAGAATAAAATTTCAGACTTTTTGTTAAACACTGATACCGTTATAACTGGTAAATTGCCCAATATCAGCCCCTATAATAGGTCCAGCCGATAATCACTCTATCCTTAATTATAGAATAGACAAATAACTAAACACAAACATTTTTCAGATCATACAATTTAAACTATATAAATAATAATGCTAAACTTAAATAACCCATGTAACTAAGTATAATTATTCCTGATATGTGCGTTGTAAAATGATTGACAAGACTCCTTCCTCCTCCCGATCAAGAAATGACAAAAACAATGAACTAAACTAGCTCATCTACATCCAATCTGTTGCTGGTACTGAGCTGAAGAACAGAAAAGTATAATTATTTCACTAAAAGACCTTAAAAATGAATCATCAATATAAAAAATCCTAATAAATTCTTGTTCAGGTTTAGCCTCAGGGGGATTCACTCACTCTGAGTCAGACTGTATCCTGAGTTGGGGGCAGGTGACACCCCCCCCGCACTTGGACCAGGTGAAGTGAAGTTCAGCAGGGGGGGGAACTGGAAGGGCAGAGATACAGGAACCAGACCACCCAACATCCCAAAACTCAGTGGCAGAGTTGTTCCTACGGTGCCCAGGAGGCTTCCACCTGCAGCGGAAGAAACCTGCTGGAAAAAATGAAGGAATTAGTGACACTGCTTACTAATTTTATCTTTCTTTTTTCAGTACTTATTTATCCTTTCCTTTATCCTTTAATCCTTTATTGTCCCACAAGTGGGAAATTTCACTTAGAAATAATTAATAAAATAAAATATAATAAAATATTTCCACTTGGAAATAATTATGTATTTAATGGTGTAATTTCCTTATAATTACAATCCCAGAAAACCTGTACCTGTGACAAAAGGGCAGAGTCTGCTGTAGAGGTCAACCCCATGGCTGACGCTCTATTGGCTGTAGACTTGGCACTCTGGTTAGCTCCTCCCATGGGTCGCTGCCTCTGTACATGGTTGGTTGATACAGCTGAAGGGGCGGGGTTACTGTCCTGATAGCCAGCTGTCTGAGGTGTGGTTATGGGGTTGGAGTTAGTAATGCCTGCATTAGTGCCCCCTAGTGGACTTGTGGGTTTCTGAGGTCCAGGAAAGATGTAGCTTGCCTGCTGGACAGAGCCTTTAACAGCAGGGCTGATGCTGAAGGGTGGCCTGAAGTTTTTAGGGCTGAACTGAAGGGGTGGGGTTATGATCTGGGGACTGGGGGAGTTAGCAGGGGAGGGGGCAGAAGAAGTGGGTGAGGGCGTGGGTGCTGGTGGCCGGTGAGTGAGTTTGATAATGGGTGAGCTGCTGCTGCTGTGGGAAGACTTTGTGATGGTGGCCTGCATGGGCGTTATAAAACCTGCCTGGTGATGTGCCAGGGGTGAGATGTGTGTCTGAACTTTGCTTTGTGAGTGGAGGGAGGGAGGTGCGGTGGGTGTAGGAGACTGGCAAGGTGAGCTGGTCACCTGTGGCATCTGCTGGGGGCTTTTAGGGTTTAGTGAAGAAGCGTGGGAGTTTGTACGACACTGCTGTGGAAGCCCTGTGGATGCTCCACTCCTAACATCAGCCAGTCTGTTTGCTATGTTTTTAGTCTGGACTGTAGGGGGTGCAACATGACCTGGCTTCATACCAAATGGCCTTTGCTGTGGTGGGAGAAGAGGCGACGCTGTTGGGGGTGGGCGGGGCTTAGCCAGCTGTGCAGAGTTTACACTAGCAACACTCCCTGACCTGCTAACAAGGCTAGGGGAGGTTACTGCATTTCTCTGCAGTGATGCGACATCCTTTGGCCCAGAAAAGGTCT
Organism: Lepidarchus adonis; assembly: GCA_037576955.1. Lineage (NCBI taxonomy): Eukaryota > Metazoa > Chordata > Actinopteri > Characiformes > Lepidarchidae > Lepidarchus > Lepidarchus adonis. The sequence continues at coordinate 6,450 of JBBIGC010030631.1, forward strand.
CCACCCGGTCAGAGGATGGCTGGAGGGTAGAGGGCAGACCAGAGGAAGTGACGGACGTGGTAGAAAGAGACAGGGCTAGACTCTGTGCATGAGAAACTGGAGTAAAGTGACTAACAGCAGGAGGAGAACAGGAAGCAGCAGTAGCGTTAGCCGTGACGCCATTAGCAGCCTTGCTGAGGAGCGACAGTGCTTGAGCGATAGAGTCCAGGGAGTTGGTGGCCATATCGTCGTCCAGCGAGTCTGACAGGCAGATGGGCTCTGAGGTGGGGGAAAGAGGTGGGCGAACAGCAGCGGGTAACGCTGGAGATGCAGAGGGGCCCAATGTTGGGATCGGCTGCTTTGTCCATTCCCACTCCTGGAGAGGGCACATTACAATTTTAAACACACACACATTAATAGGAGTCCTTCATTATAATAATTTCCACTCATGGTCTTTAACATTTCTTTCCATGAACTGCTTAACCTGAGGAATTTGTAGCTTCATCTCTGGAAGAGTTTATCTGCATAAAACTCTCTAAATTATTATGGTAATTAAAATAATAAATATAATGGCCAGTTATTTAGACCTCTCCACCACAAGACAAACACCAAAATAATTCTTTGCTTCATTGACCGGACAACAAATTGTCCTGGAGCAGTGATGGTTCACCAACACAAACATGGGGAAAGGAATGGTGGACAGGCAATGAGGAGGAGATGGACTCTCAGGTTCCTCATGCCATTCAAGGCGGCCGATGACTCAGACGGGACGCTGGGCTTGCTGAGGGGCATTCGATGTATTCGTTCACAGTGTGCCAAAATAGGCCATGACAAAGAGGTAGGGACATATCCACACATCACATCGACTATCTAGTTATTTCATTACAATGGCTCCTGTCAGGAATGTGGACTATACTAGGCAGCAAGTGAACAGTCAATTCTTCAAGTTAATGTGCTAGAAACAGGAAAGTAAAACCATTTTGAAATGGGCCAACAACACTGTGTCACACCATCTTCAAAACAAGTCAAGTCGGTTTTATTTTTATAGCACTTTTTACAACAAACGCTGTCACAAAGCAGCTTTACAGAATTTACAGAATCTGGGTCCAAGCCCCCAGTGAGCAACAGAGGCAAGGAGTAGCAATGAGTCTAGTGTGAAAAGGCGTCTGCAGTTCCTTGTGAGTTGAGATTTAACAATGATGAACATTTTGCTCTGAGTGCAGGAGCTCTGGCAAGACTGTCTATGACAGCACAGCTAAAGGGGAGAGACAGGAGGTAGCACAGACATGAGGGCGTCCAGCCAACCACTCGACCAACAACAAACCTGAGTGAAGGAGGGGGGGGGGGGTGGTGGTTGCAGACCAATCCTGGCATGATGTACCCCCTTCATGCCTACTGAGAAGAGCCCATATGGACAGAACCACTTACCTGATTTCAACTCACAAGGAACTGCAGATGCATCTTCAGATTGGACTCGGTGTAGTCCAGTCAAGTTCAAAGATGGAAAATCATTATTTTAATGCTAAGAAATCTCATAAAACCTTTAAAACACCCACCAGACCTGCTCTGGTGTCCTTTAGTGCATCACTCACAGTCTGCTCAAGCACAGCACAAGCCTGAGTGAAGAGGGCTCTATTTATATTGTAAATATATTGTAAATTTGTCAAATACAAAACTTCTAAAGTAACTTTACATTAGCAGCAGAACATTTTTGCCTTCTCCAATGCAGGCCACAGTGTAGACAATCCTCACTAAAAAATTCATGGTGGATCCAGGGAATGTTGGTGGGGCTGGTTGTATAGATGGACGGATGGACAGTAACAGGCAGACAGACAGATGAGGTGAGGCCTGCTAGGTTAGTTTTCACATAGCTGATACCTTCACTAACCTTTAATTTAGCTGGTTTGGGCGTCTGAACTATCCTCTTCTTCCCCCTGTAACAGACAGATTTCAGTCTTAACTCATTACAATCAGACTGTGTGTGTGTGTGTGTGTGTGTGTGTGTGCGTGTGAATGAGTGAGTGAGTGAGTGAGTGAGTGAGTGAGAGAGACTCACAGGCCAGTGAGATGGCCATGTACTGTACGACTCTCTTTAAACAGCATTCTGTAAGAAAACACACAGAAATATTTAGAAATTATTTAAAAAGAAAAGTGTTTCAGAGGATTCTCCTTCTCCATCTCATCACACACTCACCTAGCCTGCATCCAGCCTTTGGGCCAGAGTGGTTTGACCTCATTTTCCAGGAAGGCTTTAAGGTAGTCCTCTACAGAGAGAGAGCATTTCTCCTGCTCATAACACTTCAGCTTCACTCGCACCAGGTTACACAGCAGAGCCCTGCAACACACACACACACACACACACACACACACACACACACACCACGTCCAAAACGAAACAACTCCAAAGAGGTCTTTAAAAGTGTGAGCGCTGCACACCTGAGTTTGTCATCCCAGATGAATTTCTTCCTTGGGCCCATCACTCTCTTCCCCGGTTTCTCCTCCTCTTCCTCCTCAGAAACATTTCTTTCTCCATCCTCCATTTGCTGCCTACACACATACACACACACACACACACACACACAACACAATTTAAGGCAGGGACCTCAGGCATTTCTATACACTGACTTCAGCTGCATTTTATATGGTGAAAATATGGAGCTGGGGAATGGAACGCCATCTTCATAAACACATGAGAGAAGTGTGAGATAATGCAATTAGTAACAGCACTGTGCTTAAAGCATTTTGTGTTAATGATAATCATAGAAAATATGACACTGGCTGGTTAATACTACTGGTTTCTCATTTCCTGCAGTCTCCTACAGAGGTAGGGTCACGTTCATGGCACCTGAAATGGTCATTACCTGCATTACTATCCTTACAGTCCGTACTAAGGGTCAACGATTAATCTTCACCATCACTGATATGATGTAATTACAAGGTTTTTGTCGCTATTGTGGCTTCAGTGCTTCTCTCCTCTCTTTGTTCTCAACTTGCTTTGTTTAATGTCCTGCCCAAAACGGTCTCTGACTATATCACACGAGTAGAAGACTATAAACGCTGAAGCACTGATGTCACTCACAACACAAGCGCAAAGTGAAACTTCAAGAAGAAGAGAAAAGAGAAGAGTTTCAGCTGAGCATGGACTAGACCCAAGCACGGAAGGTAAAGCAGTGTTTCCCTAAATTATAACATCACAGTCCTGCACACTGAAGCTGCTAAACACAATGTTTTCCATAATGAAAAGCCAGTTCCACTGCTGAAAATGTCAGAATAATGAACCTTGTTGTGGTGATAATCTAGGCCTATGGAAGCGTTATGCATTTGCTAAAAAATTCCAAGTGGAATTTTAATGAGAACTGAAGATAAATTTAATTGTTAGTGAATATAATACTAACTGTAACCACTGCAGATAATGTTGCAACATGAGCATAAGTTATTAAGTTTCAGTTATTTATAAACAATAAAGTTATTTTAATAAAGTTTTGTGTTGGTGTTTGCAATTTTTTTAATGGACAGATTTCCTTTTTATAATAATAACAATAATAACAATAATAATAATAATAATAATAATAATAATTTTTATTTGTAGGTGTTGTACAGTAAAACGTAGTCCATTAAAATACATAATTTACACAACAGTAATAAATAGAGATTACAAAGTAAAAGCATAAACAGGTGGGTTTTAATGCTGCTTTGACGTGTGGGAGGGAATCAATGTTTCTGAGGTCGAGTGGCAGAAAATTCCAGAGCCGAGGAGCAAAAGCTCTGCTCCTCATGGTGGTGAAATGAGGGGACAGTTAGATGAATGGACGAGGATGATCTGGGGTTGTGAGAGGGTATGGCAACATGGAGGTCAGACAGATATGGAGGGGGAAGGTTGTGAATTGCATTAAAGGTTATCAGCAGAATTTTTAAGTCAACCGAAGTCACCGAACCGGGAGCCAATGTAACTGCTACAGAATGGAAAAAATGTGATGGGATTTTGACTGAGGCTTGAGTACTACCATATTTCCAACCACATTATAGCCGCCCCATTCTAGAAGCCGCAGAAAATGCTCAATTGTTTTAAAACTCTAAGATAAGCCTCCCCATGTTATTAGCTGCAACATTACTGATTTGAAGTAGAAGTGTCTAACTTGACACAACCCAACTCTATACCAGTAGTGAGATTATACCGTAGTTGATCATAAACAAATAAATTAATCAAATTTGGAACTTACAGATATCATGCCACAACGCAAGAACTACACAGCAGACTTTAAGATTTATAAAATTTAAGAGACATTAAGTGTTCGACATTAGCGATAGCAAAGCAGCACAGGTCGCAATTGAGTATCTGATTTTGAAAAATTTAAAGAAAGGTAAGCCTAGTAATTTTTGATTTTTCAGTGTTGCTGATTTCATACTGAAGAATTTACATGTAGACAGATGTTTGTCATCGTTGTACTGTCATACACCCCACCCTCCAGTCGTTCAAACGAAAATTAAATACTCCTCTTTTCCCAGCCAGCAATAAACTTTTGTTCATTATATTACTGATTTAGATGTTCCTAGCTTTTATTATATACTAGAATGTAATGTAATGTAGCAAAGGGCTGAAAAAATTCAAGAGAACATCATCACCCATCAAATGCACAGCAGTGCGTCAGATTCCAGGATTAAAGAAACGGTTTTCTTCTTATTCTCTCTTATTTATCTTAGTTAATTAGTTGAATCTGGCAGAATATGAACCAGATTGTGAGGTTATACTTAGTAAAGCTAATCATATGCTGCATTTAGACATTTCCACAACTGCCTTTATTTTACAATACACAGAGAGTCTAAGACTATCATTAGGACTAGGCTAACTGCTAACCGATGCTAGTTCTGGCAAACAACTAGTTGGTTTTGTTTTGGAGGTAAGCAATGGCGCTTTCATGTTCTGTGTTTTATACTGACCAGTCACTGATCTCTCTTTTCTTTGTGTTGCTTTTTAAACTGTTCACTACTGCAGTAAACAGCACATTTAAATAAAACTAATCGTTTGAGGATGTCGTCTTTTTCTGCACTAAATTAAAAAAAATAAAAAACAGAGAAGTAGGCCATACTTTGCCACCCGGGCCAGACAGTCCATGTTGTATCTTGCGGTTTGTTCTGGCATCACGCTGCACACAGCCAACTTTAGCTTCAGGAGAGGGTTACGCAGACGATCGTCCTGAAAACACACGTACGGAACAACTCATCAAAACTGCTACTGAGCCTTTAAAACTGAAGTATGTAAATGAACTCTGCTCGGATTGATCTCACAAAAACTATTATTTCAAAAATAATGTTACCATTCAAATCGCTTTTACATGACGATGACTTTTTATATTCCTTGACATAAACCTTAACATACATCTTTGACGTCTTTATGTGAACACACATCAGTAAATCAAAATTAGATTATTCTCAGACATTTTCATCTTTTTAAGTGCCCCGGCAGATTGCTTTAAAGTAGGAGTGTTGAACTCGGGTCCTGGAGGCCGGTAACCAGCACAGTCTGGAAGTTTCCCTCCTCAAACACATTCACTCAGCCTGGCACTTAACAGGTGATTTAAACCAGGTGAGTCTGAGCAGGAAATCTGCGAAGTGTGCGGGACACCAGCCTCCAGGACCAGAGTTCCACACTCCTGCTTTAAAGTGATTGTGTAAAGTAGTTACCGTATATCTTCTAATAGTAGCCGGGGCTACTATTTAAAAAATGATTCTGACGACCAGGCGTTTAATAGAGACAGGCGTTTGTTGGAGACAGACTATTATTCTCCTCACAGACGGAACGGT
>JBBIGC010030675.1:0-12228 GCA_037576955.1 Lepidarchus adonis
GTTTTTCTCTCTCTCTCTCATTTCTCTATTTGCTTTCTCTCTCTCTCTCATTTCCCTGCCTTTTTCTTGCCCTCTCCCCGTTTCCCTGTCATTCTCTCTCTGCTTTTTTATTAATACATATTTTTCACACTGAAGTATGTCTTTCCTTCCTTTTTCTCTCTCTTCCTTGCCTCTCTTTCTCTCTCTCCCACACTTTTCTGTTTTCCTCTCTTTGTGCCTCTTTCTCCTTCTCTACTTTCCTTTCTCCCCCTCTCGCTATCTTTTTCCATCGTCTCTTTTTCTCTTTCCCATTTTTCTCTCTATCTCCCTCTTCCTATTTTCTCTCCTCTCCTTCTTCCCTACATTCCTTTCTTTTTCCATCCCTATTCTCCTCTTCCTTTGCCCCTGCCTCTCTCTCCCTCCTCTCTACTGCTGTCTTCTTTTTTTAATCACCTTCTTTCTCTCTCCCTCTCTTCATATTTCTATCATTTTTTTTTCTTTTTTCCCCTTGCTTTTCTTTTTCTGTCTATATACCTTTGTTCACCCCCCCCATCTCTTTCTCTCTCTTGTCCTCCATTACCTCTGATTGCTGCTGAATGCTGTCCAGTTAATCCATTTGTATGTTCTCAGATGTGTATGGAGCGTGTCGTCGTGGTGCACGCGGCAGTAACATGTCCAGGCCTGTGACCTAAATATCAGCACAAAATCACCACCCTGTCGAAAAAATAGGTCACGTTTCTGTCCATCACTGGATTTGGACACAGTCTGTGAACCCAACTCAGCTGCTGCTGCTGTGTCGTGTCTGCTCAAGTCTTAATACACTCTTACAGCTTTGCAAACTCTCGTGTGTGTGTGTGTGTGTGTGTGTGTGTGTGTGTGGTTTCAGGAGAATTCAATTTTTTAATCAACACATGTTTAAGAAACAAACACCGTAATTCGAAGGAAGTTTGGTGTGAACACAGTGGAGTTGAATGGAACCAGATGTCTGGTTCCACTAACAGCTCCTCACTGAAAGTTCTTCCATGTAATGGTTATGAAGACCCTGCCCGATGCCTGGGGCATTGTTTGACCAGTGTTTGGAGATGATTTCCCATGAGCGGGACCAGTTTTGTGAGGTTTTTTTTTTCATGGGTGTTGTAGATACATCACTTGACCCTTTTAGACCAAACAGTTTAAGACTTTTTTGTGAGGAACTGATTGGGGAGCTCTAATGAAACAGACACATTTTACTTTTCATCTGGAGCAGTCCTCATACACTTCTGTCTGAACCAGTCACTGTCACTTTACATTTGCGTGGGCTTAGTCACTCTCAGAGACGCCAATCACTGTACACTTTTGTCTGGACCAATCCCAGTGTACACTATATCGCCAAAAGTATTCACTGACTCATTAAAATAATTACATTCAGGTTCCTATCACTTCCATGGTCACAGGTATATAACTTCTAGCACCTACGCAGCAGACGCTTCTACACACATTTGTGTAAGAATGGCAATGGGAATTCCAGTGTGGTACCGTAATGACATTTTCTCGCTACTAAATATTCCATATTCGATGAGTGGTGTTAAAACAAAGTGTAAGTGATTGGGTGTGTAAGTGTTCGGCCACCGAAAATCGGAGGTTGTCAATCGCTACAGACTTGAAAATCGCTACAGAAAGTGGGTTTCCATGACCGAGCACATTCTCTGGAGTGACGGGTCACTCTTTTCCATCTGGCAATCTGATAGATGAGTCTGGGTTTGGTGGTTGCCAGGAGAACTGTACTTGTCTGACTGCATTGTACCAAGTGTAAAGTTTGGTGGAGGGGGGATTATGGTGTGGGGAGCTGGGCGTGGCCCCTTAGTTCCAGTGAAAGGAACTCGAAGACATTTTGGACAATTTCATGCTCCTAACTTTGTGGAAACAGTTTGGGGATGGACACTTCCTGTTACAACATGACTGCGTAACAGGTCCACAAAGACACGGATGTGCGAGTTTGGTGTGGAAGAACTTGACCGGCCTGTACAGAGTCCTGACTTCAACCCGATATAACACCTTTGGGATGAATTAGAGCAGAGACTGCGAGCCAGGTCTTCTTATCCAACATCAGTGTCTGACCTTACAAATGGAAGAATGGTCAAAAATTCCCATAAACACACTCCTAACCTTGTGGAATAGTGGAAAGCTTGCTCAGAAGAGCTGAAGCTGTTATAGCTGCAAAGGGTGGAATGACATCATATTAAACCCTATGGATTAAGAATGGGATGTATATATATAATGTAGTATGTAGCAATATAGTGTAATTTTTGTAAAAGTCATTGAGTTGTTCTGAGCTGGTTAGAAGAACACAGGTTTGGTTCCAGATCTCCTCTCCATGTCTCCAGCCATTGCATGGAGGCGTGAAACTCTGGCAGCACCTGATTTGATGGAAGGAAGGTCTGATTGAGGTCAAACCAGGGATCTGATGGCAACTACAAGTAATACTGATCTTCTATGAGGAGAGGTGTGGAACTGGTGAAGCACAGGCACCATCACAGTCATTGTGTACTGTGCCACTGTTATTTACTATTATATTAATATTAATATTTTGTTGGAGATAAAAAGCCAGTATAAAACAAATATAATTTTCTTATAAAAGAAAACAGAACACACGTGCAGTTGTTACAGATATATACAGAAATTTGTGCAAGATTCTACATGTGCAATATTCTTTGTGGACAACAAACTACTTTTTTCACATTACAAAAATCAAACTCAATAGTACTATGTCCTCCATTAGATTTTATTTCTTCTATTATATCTTATTTCTTCTATTACATTTTAGATTTTATTTTTATTCTACTATTTTGTATATTTTTAATTATTCTATTCTACTGTTATGTGTTTCTGTGTGTCTTTGTGTGCTGTGGCAGTCAACACAAACAATTTCCCCCGGGATTAATAAAGTTTTCTGATTCCGATTCTGATATTTAGGGAAATACAGTACATTTCATGGTTAATGTGTAATTACACAGTTATCTGGCTTTTCAGCGCTCAGTTCTGCATCTCTGGTATGGAGGTGCATCAGTGCCTATGGAATTGGTACCTTGCCCTTTTAGTAATGCACCATCAATGCTGAAAGATATGCACAGGTTTTAGAGCAACACATGCTTTCATCCAGACCACGTCTTTTTCTCAGAAGGCCTTTTCAGCAAGACAATGTTGAAATGGATGAAGTTTAGCAGTTTAGCAGAAGTTGACCCGTTCTTTATGGTGCTTTTCCACTGCACTGCCATTCTGGGCCGCTTACACCACAAAAAAATTCATCTCGGAACCAGCATTGGGCCGGGAATCTGTGATGTCATCGGGCATTTGAGCTAACGCTAGTTTGTGACTAGAAAACTAGAAAAACTGGCAAATAAGCTAAAAGTGATTATAAATCTCACCTGTCTTCTTGCACGTTATCTTTGTCAATGGCAAATTCTTTCAACATCTAAAAGATGCAGAAAAAGTTGATTTGAACATGAAGATGTGATCTCAGTGTTGGAGAATCGCCTGTAAAGATGTGTTCCGCCATTGTTGGTTTGGGATGTGAGGTTTATGACTTAGTCACACGGCTTTGTTCCGAGCACCGGTGCAGTGGAAAAGGGCCGGTTTATGTTGGTTCCCAACTTTGGAACAGTCAGAGAACAGGTACGGGCGCCGGCACTGGTCCAGTGGTATTAGTTTACTAGGAAAATAAGAGTCCTGACCCTGAGGCGTGAAATCTATGATTCGGGAATGTCGGGGAGTATCAGCCTCCAGTCCAGGAGGACCAGTTTGGCCATCTCTCCTCTGAAACACACCTGGTTCAGTGAGGAGTAGGGAGGCGTTTGAGGTGAAAGAGGTGTGCCCTTCAGGACTGGGGTTTGAGACCCATGGTTTACAGGGTTTTACTGGTTTACCTGATTTAGAGCTCGTACATATTCATTAGGCCGAGTGATGTGATATACAGAGTGATATGCAGCTGCATATATATTAGCGCATACACTCAGGCAGAGAAGGTCCCTTAGGGGCAGTTGGTGAATATATTGGTGTATGGATTAACGATAACCATATATCAGCCATAAGTGTGTGACTATACAACTCTGTTCCATATAAAGCTCACAGAATGACTGATCATAAACATTACCAGGTTTTAGTGAAATTCGCTATTGCTCTCTGTCTCTCTCTCTCTCTCTCTCTCTCTGTCTCTCTGTCTCTCTCTCTCTCATATACAAGTCTTCTGGGACACCGAGTGGCATGCTTCTCCTTTCTCTCACTCTGCCTTTGCCACAAGAGGAAGAAAAAGGATTGAACGAAGGATGAAGGGAGGTGAAGTGAGGTGAACAGGAAAAAAAAAAAGTGCCACTTCTAGGAGCAAATTATGGATGAGTTTACACTTTCGACCTGATTTAATCGTGTGTTTACGCAACGCAGGATGCATTCGCTTTTTCACTTTTCTGCTCATTCCTTCCCCCTCTTTTCCAACTCCCTCTTACATTTTCCCTTCTAAACCCTCCTCTCCTTTCTCTTCCACTCACTTCTTTCCTCTCCTTTCACACATTCCCCCTCCACTATTTTCTCCTGTTATCTCTATCCTCTTTCCTCTTCTCTTTTTCCGCTGCTGCCTCCTTTCTCCTCCTCTCCTTCCCTATTTCCTTCTCCTCCTGTCTTTACTTCTTTCCACTGACTCACATTGCCTCTTCCCTCCTTTTCTTTCTTTTCCTTTTTCCTCCTTTCTCCTCTTTCCTACTTCACTGTCCTCCTGTGTTTTCACTTCTCTTCTTTCCTCTCATGTTCACTTTCTTCTCTTTTTCCCCTCCTCTACTTCCCTCTTTTATTCTTTTCCCTCTTCTTTTCTCCTCCTCTTTCCTCCTTCCCTCACCACCTCCTCCTATTTTGTCCTCTCCTAACCCTTTCTCCTCTCACATTTCTCCTCTCCTCCTTTCCTTTTTTGACTGTGCTTCTCTCTTTTCCTTCACTCCTTTGACTGTTTCTGCCTCTCCTTCTTGCTTCTTTTTTCTTTCCTATTTTTACCTTTTATTATCTTCTGCTTTCTTTTTTTCTTCTCTTCCCTTGCTTCATGCTGTTTTCCTCTTTTCCTTCCACCTTCTCTTAAAAATTTCTCCTTTTCTGTCCTTTTCTATCATACACTCTCCTCCCTTTGCCCCAATTCTCCTCTTCCTCACCTCTCTGTTCTCCTTCCTACTGTCCTGTGATCTTGACTCCTCTCCTCTTTTCTTTTTTCTCTCCTTTCTCCGGTGTGTCAGGATGATGCTGTGCGCTTGGCTGAACAGGGTGAAACTTTGTGTTTGTTTTTCAAGCACTTTTTTATGAGAGGAGCTCAACCAGAAAACTGAGCCTCCTCAGAGAGACAGGTCAAACTGTGTACACCCCATGTCTGTCTGTCTGTCTGTCTGTTCACCTTGACTGGGGCGAGTGACTGCCCTGATGACTTTTTTGACTATTAATTGATGAGTAAAATTTGGGGCTGAACAGTATTTGCATAATTCATACTGCATCAGTATCTGCACAATCTACATTAGCTACACACATATATATTGTGTGTGTGTGTGTGTGTATACACACGTATGTTCAGTGTACATACCGTTATTTATAACTATTTATGGACTTATAGATTTGCATAGTGTGTAGATCTGTCTGTCTTTCATCCATCCATCTCCTTCCTCATCTTTCACTCTGTTCCTCCTCTTATGTGTCTGTTTGTCTGTCTGTCTCCTTTCTCTTCTCCTGTAGTTCCTCCTCCGTCATCCATTTATCATCTTTCATCTTCTCTCTCTATTACACCTTATCTGTCTGTCACCATCATTCATTCATCCCTCTCCTTCCTCTTCTCACTGTATTCCTCCTCCTGTCTGTCTGTCTGTCTCTGTCTGTATCATATATTGGTCCTTCCTCTTCTCGCTCTATTCTTCCTCTTGTCTGTCTGTCTATCTGTTCATCTCCTTCCTCTTCTCTCACTCTAGTTTGTCTGTCCATCCTCTTCTAACCCTATTCCTCCTCTTATCTGCAGCTGTCTGTCTGTATCCAGTTATTTCTCCTTCTTCTTCTCACTCAATTCCTCTGTCTGTCTGTTTGTCTCTATATATCTGTCTACCTGTCTATCTGCCTATCTCTGTCCTCTTCTCACCCTGTTCTTCCTCTTATCTGCAGCTGTCTGTCCGTCTGTCTGTCTGTCTGTATCCATCTATTTCTCCTTCCTCTTCTCACTCTTCCTCCTCCTGTCTATATGTCTGGATCATTAGCATCATTAGCAGTGTGAACAGTGATGGTGTTTCATAGAAACCAAGAAAGTGAACACACCCCATCGCACAAAATGCACAACTGTGAAATGTGATCTTTAACCTCATCCACATGAGGAGCAGTGGGCAGTGATCCATGCAGGGGACAACTTTTTTTTTTTTTACCAGATTTTACCAGTTTTTAAAACACTCCCCCCTCATCTCTTCCACTCCATCCTCTCATTTCCTTCACTCCTCCACCCTCCACCCTTGGTGACCAACCCCGAAACCCTGGGACTGATGTGTACAGTCCACACGCGTCGCCATTTTGGTTGAACTAGTTCAGTGCTACACGGCAGTGAGCAGTTTCCACACTTATATATTTTTATTTATATATTTATCTGTTTATTTATATTGCGTTTGACTGAAATATCAGGTGATATCATTGCTGTCTTGCTGATCAAAGGAAGGACACCTGGAGAATCGGTGACATGGTGATGGGCATCCAAGGCTCACTGATGCATGTGGGATGAGAAGACTGGTCCCATCCTAAAGAGGAGCTTCTGTTGTACAATGTTAATGCTGCTCTGATAGAACGGAGTCAGAACACAGTGAACCACAGTCAGAGCCGTTTCAGAAACTTTTAGAAACGTTCAACTTCATGATGCACTCGTTCATATTCAGCTATTTATTGTAGATTGTCTGACGCAGTTTTTTCCTGTACATTTCCGTGGCAACAAAGTGCATTATCACGTATGGACTCCTTCACTGGCGGCGGCTTTTTTACTGCAGAGAAGCTGAACGGTTATTGGATAAAAGCAGCAAAATCGTCAATGGAGCAGTGGGCGGAGCAGGAAGCTGGGCTGATGAATGCTGATTGGACAAACTGTCTAAAGGGCAGAACTTCCTTTTGATAGACAACATTTTTAAAATCAAGTTAGAGCTCAGTTTCATGCGGATTCACAAGTGAAGTTGTGAGAATAACTGTTGCATGTTGTGTTTTATTGGCTGGTAATATAAACTATTTCTGTTTGTCTACATCATACTTTAAATTAAAAATCCTGGTTTGCTGGTTTCAGATTTGTAAAATTTTTTCATTCAAATCTTCACAGTAGCTGGTGGAAGGAGACGAGCGAGCTGTACATAATGGCCGCCGGTGCAAATACTGTTCACTTGCTTTTGGAAAAGTAATTTAATAATCTTCATTATGAGAGAATTAAACAGTCGGACAGACCAGCGACCAAGATTGATTTAGTGCATAAATCAGTGAAAATAACAGGTCTTTTCAGCTCTGCTGGTATAACAAGGTGAACTGGCTGAACTGGAGGAGCTGTGACTAGGGCTGCAATTAACGATTATTTTAATAATCGATTAATCGGTTGATAATTTTTTCCCGATTAATCGATGAATCGGGAAAAAAATAAACAAGAAAAGCATTAATTTCTAACCCTTTGTTCAAAAACAGAACTAAAATCTTTGAAAAAGTGCACAAACATGTATATATAATAATGCTCTGAGCTTTTATAATAATATAGTTCAATTATACAGCACATTTAAACACAGCTTAAGATGAACTTTAAAATTAAATTAAAAAGTACAACACACATGAACATGTGTCAATAATTACCTATATGGGACAAAGCACAGAATATACACTGCAAAAATGCTTTTCTAACGTAGTAGTTTTGTCCTGTTTTCAGTCCAAATATTTCTTAAAAATCTTAAATCAAGATACATTTACTAGACACATGAAATTGCATAAGAAATTGTCTTATTTTCTGAAAAAACACCTCAAAATTAAGTGATGGTTTAAAACAAGCAAAATTATCTGCCAATGGGGTAAGAATTTTTTTAATGAGATATAAAACGGGTCTTTAGTCTTGCGATGTAAAGTGCAAAGTAACTATAGCAACCCTGCTTTACTACTCACAGCAGTTAACGCGCTAACGCTAACATGTCATAACGAGTAAACACCAGCACCAACATTTACGTTCCTCATATTTTGCAGTTAACACACTTTTTCTGTTTATTTAGTGTGAAATGCTCCCACACCTTGGATCGCACAGATTTCTTTGCCTATCGCTCGTTTTGTTTTTAAAAGTTTGCTCCACCCTGTCTCTGTGAGGCGCTAACTGCTAGCATCAGTGCGAGAGAAAGAGGCAGAGTGTGTTCACTTTTGTTTGTCATTTTTGTAATCAAATGTCTCCACGTATCGCGACACAATGAATCGATTATGAAATTCGTTGCCAACTCTTTCAGTAATTGATTTTTATCTATTTAATCGATTCGTTGTTGCAGCCCTACTGTAACAAAAAATATACTCTTGGCCTCTTGATGAAACTTCAGAATTAATGTACAAATAACAGAAATTTTATGATGCAGGCCTAAAATGAGCTTCATTAGCTTAGCCGCCACTGGTTTGCACTGTTCGAGTTTGGCTGATGTCCGACCTCTAGATCGGGTGTTGAGAAATCTGCGTTTGTCGTAAGCCTGTGTTGGAGTGACTCACCGCCGTGTGTCACGGGTTTATAATGCCGGCTTCACGTGTGGATGTGCTAACTTGACAAAGTGAATTCTGGATGAACTTGAACTGTCATCACATGTCCAGGCAGGAGAGTGGTTACACACTTTGCACCCACAGTTGGGCCATTACCGGCTTTCTGCTGCAGGCCTAAAATTATCGTTTGGAGTTTTCCCCCATTGTATCCCATGAGCTCAGACACGGTTGGGCTATGTCAAAGCTGTCAGACCAATTCTCACAGTAGAAGCCTCAAAGCTGCAACATCTTTGAAGCAAGGTACTAATGGTAATATCTGATTGGCTGAAGCACCCACACATCTAGAGATAGAAGTTGAGCCTTAATCTTTACAACACTCTGCCCTCTCAGTGCCCATCGCTTTACTCCCTCCAGTGGCTTCCAAACTGACCCGGGACATTAATCACACACACACACACAAGCTGCCCATCCTAAGGCCCTGGCTTGCACACCAGGAAGCCGTGCCTGTAACCTTCAACCCCAACTGCCTATACATCATTGAGGGAGCGGATAGGCCTGCCAGCTGTTTCAGACACACTCCCACACAAATACACACCGTGGCGTCTGTCTGACCATCGGCACAGGAGGAGGGTTCATCAAAAACAAGAGACAGTCTTCAGCTAATAAAGCTGAAAACTCTTTTGATGATTAGTATTTTCATTTATTCCCCTTTATTTACGGTGAAAAAGTTACATTATTTAATTGGTGTTAAGTAATTTAATTGCAGGTAAACAACAAAAAGTAACCTTGATTTATTCATTAAAGAAATCAACAAAAATGTGCATTCTAGTAGAGGAAAAAGTTAACACACCCTACCCCCTAAAAACTAACCAGTGATTTACTTCTTTTATTCCAATCTCTGACATCAGTCTGAGGAAAGTTTTTCCCCCTCCTCAATGCAGAATTCTTTAAGCTGTGAGATGTTTGAGGGATTTCTTGCATGTACAGCCTGTTTCAAGTCACAGCTTCTCAAAGACATTAATATCAGGGCTTTGACTCGACCACTGCAAAACTCTCCATTTCTTAGTTTTCAGTTTTCAGTCCTTGGTGAATTTACTGGTGTTGTTTTGGGTCATTGTCATGTTGCAGGGTCTGCTTCAGCTTTAATGTTCTTACAGATGGTCTCACATATTCCTCAATCACCCTCTGATACACAGTAGAATTGGTGGATTCTGTGATGGTGAGCTGGTTCTTTCCCAGTAAAGCATTGCTAAACCATGACACTTCCACCACCATGCTTCACAGTTGGTATGAGGTTCTTTTCCTGCTGTATTTGGTTTATGCCAGACAGGTCTTCTGTTCTGGTGTCCAAATAATTCAATGTAGACTAACCTGTCCAAAGAACATTTCCAGAAGTCCTGGTCTATGTCTACATTCTCTTTGGCAAACATCAGTTTAGCCTTGATGTTTCTCTTAAAGGTTTCCTCCTTGCACACCTACCATACAAGTTGTTCATGTCTTTTTGATTGTGAAGGCACTTTCACATAAACAGTAGCATTGGTCTGCTGTAGGTCCTGTGATGTCATTTTAGGGGTTTTGCATCTTGCTGTCAGTATGAACTTGCTTGGACGGCCAGACCTGGGCATGTTGGCCCTCCACTTGTAGACATTTTCTCAAATAGTGGAATGGCTGGTTTGCAAATTCTCTTGAGATCGTTTAAAATTACCATACTTACCAAATTTTACTAAGCCTCAGAAAGCCTTTTTATCTTTTTATCTCATCATGGTGTTCACTCTCGCCTCAACAGTCAGGAGCACAGCAAACTCAATGTCTGAGGTTTAATTGGTCAAAAAAAAATTCCATGTCTGCAGTAGTTAGTATCTACCAAAAGTGATCCTAGGAAGGACACCTGGTGAATTGGTGACATGGTCATGGGCATCCAAGGTTCACTGATGCATGTGGGACGTGAATGCTGACTCAGTCCCAAAGTAGACAAAGAAAATTAATGATGGCTCTGATAGAAAGGGGTCAGACCGCGGTCAGAGCTGCTCCATATTAGGCAGGTGGTGTTAATGATATGGCGTATTGCTTATTGCGACAGACTCTTCTACACTATTTGACACAAAACCAGAAGTGGTTGCTTAGACTAAAAACTCTTGTAGTTGGTGCTGAGGGCAGCAGTCAACCAGTCAAGGTCAATGTCTGAACTACAGCAGCAGTAAAAACAGCAGCACATACCCAGGAGGAAACTGCTCACTTCTAAATACAAACCCAACAAACTTTATTGGTAGGTACACAAGATGAATCCTCCTACACATGCCCACAACTAGCAATGACCAGGGTGTCCAGCTCTGGTCCTGGAGGGCCATGGTCCAGCACAGTTTGGTGACTTTCCTGATCAAACACACCTGGTTCAGCTCACCTGTTCATTGAGAATGTGTTTGAGGAGAGAGACCTACCAAACCGGGCTGAACACTGGCCTTCCAGCACCAACTTTGGGCACCTATCAGCTATGAACCAAGGTCTGAAACTAGGGCTGAAAATAAAGCTGTATAAAAATGTTATGGTTGATATATGGTTGGTATAACTTGTGTAATTCAGTCTAGAATTGTTGTTTAGCATCTTCAGTGTGAGTGTTTTGTGAGAGGGCATGAGCATCATCAGCACAGGATTTTTTGTACATTGGCAGCCACAGCAGATATGTGAACTGGCAGCATATCATTTAATGAATGATAATTATTAAATGATATCATTAAATGTGTTTTTTGGTTCAGGCAGATGGTGTAGACATGCACATATACAGTATGATACAGATATTACTTTACAAAAAAATATATAATATACAATGGAATATAGAATCTGCAAATCCACTATATACAGTATAGAATGCACCATATACAAAACTAAAAGATGCATCATCTACTGTTTCACACAATGGCATTGATTTTAAAAAGCATTATGTTGATATCAATAATAGTAGACCTTTCTGGAAGCCATATTTGGAAATTAATGTATTTATGTAATGTGTAATGAGTCATTTTGACTTAATTTTTTTATTTCCTCTCAACAAACCATCTGGACTTATTTACCTTATTTATCAAGCCCATGCTTGTAGATATCATGGATCACTCACTATTCATCTCCAAACCAACCAATCCCACCACTGCTGAAATGCATGGCATATTTTCCAGCGAAAATATAAGGATTCTAACAGCTTCCTGCTAAATTCTTTCCAAAAAAGCGTAGTGACAGTCCAGTAGCTATTTCTGGCTCTGAAAGGCTCAGTGTTCTTTGCTGCAGAACAAAAACTCGCATCATACACCTCCAGTGTTTCCGCTAGCAACGTTTCTCCAGGGTGACCCACCACGTCAAGATCTCTGCCACCACCACAAGTCAAATAAATACAGAAATTGTTTTTGAAGCTC
The DNA here is from genome assembly GCA_037576955.1 of Lepidarchus adonis. Classification (NCBI taxonomy): domain Eukaryota; kingdom Metazoa; phylum Chordata; class Actinopteri; order Characiformes; family Lepidarchidae; genus Lepidarchus; species Lepidarchus adonis. The sequence goes on from JBBIGC010030675.1 coordinate 12,102, forward strand.
AAACCCAAAAAAGAAGCAACCGTATCTTCCTTGCCCATTCGGCAACAGATGAAACACCTCAAGACTACACTATTCCGCGACTACCTCAGCATCTAAACACTTATATATATGAATAAGACATGCAGCA
>JBBIGC010030685.1:0-12228 GCA_037576955.1 Lepidarchus adonis
TTGGTGTTAAGGGCTCTAAGCTTAAAGGATCATTGATACTATTAACAGTAAGTGGGCGACTGTTTGCAATGTACATGGCTTCGTAAAGAAAGGTTCTCAAGGATGCATCATCCAGCCTTCCTGCACTTTACTCAGCACGCTTCTTACTGTTCTGATTTGACGCTCCCATGCTCCTCCAGCATGGCTTGAGCTTGGTGCGTTCATGAGGAAGTCGCATTGTTTACTCGCCAAGTATGTAGTCATTTTGTCTTTGTCGATTTCTTGCAGAGCCTTTGCCATTTCTTTTTTCGCTCCCATGAAGTTAGATCCCTGATCTGATCCGATTTGTCTGACAGCTCCACGGATGGCGATGAAACAGCGTAAAGCGTTGATGAACGCAGCAGTTGTCACGTCTTCTAGCATCTCTAGGTGAATTGCTCTGGAGCTTAGGCATGTGAAGAGAAACTTTGCGGCCTTGTTTAGTAATAAAGGGGCCAAAACAATCCATGCCTACGTAGGGGAAAGGTGGGGAAGGGTCAGCGCGATCTTTAGGCAGATCTGCAAGCTCTCCTGCACCATACGCACTGTTTGCTGTACTTAGCTACTGCTTTACCTCCTCCAACAATCCAGAATCCATAAGCTCTGATCTCATTTAAGGTTTGACCTTGGCCTTGATGTTGCGTCTTGTCATGATAGTGTGAAATAACAAGCTGAGTAATAGCACAGTCTTTTGGGAGTATCACAGCATGCTTTAGCTCAAACTGCGTAGACGCCTTCTTCAGCCTCCCTCCAACTCTCATTACACCATCCTGGAGAAATGGATCAAGCTGATAAAGCCTGTTGTTGCATGGTAGCTTTCCCGCTTTCTGTTCAAGTTTGTTTCGCTCTTCCTGAAAGGCATTTTGTTGTGCAAGTTTGACAAGAGTTAATGTGGCTTGTCTCCTTTGTTCCACATTTGGAGACTCTGATGTCTTTATCCGTTTAGCCAGTCTTTGAATGCGTGCAACAACATTAACTGCAGTAGTCCATTTTGAGAATCGTGACAAACGTTCCGCGATGTCACACTGTAGGGTTACTTCAGTATCCAACGCTTGTACAGCTCTTACCTCTGGATCTCCCACCAACAGCCCTGGTGTGCTTTGCTCTGTCACTATCTCTCTTTCCCATAAAAACTTGGGACCTGTAAGCCAGTTTGAGTTGATAAGGTCGGCCACTTTCAGGCCACGTGAGGCGTGGTCAGCTGGATTTTCTGTCGTGTCAACATAATACCACTGCTCTGGGTTTGTAGTTTGACGTATTCTCCGGACACGGTTAGCTACAAAGACATGAAATCTTTTGGCTTCGTTGTTAATGTAGCCCAGAACTACCTGTGAGTCTGTCCAAAGGTACTGTCTGTCCACTGTGAGCTCTAATTCTCTTTTTAGCATGCAGCTCACTGCAGCTGACGTTACAGCTGCGGTTAGTTCTAACCTTGGTATAGTGACTATTCTGGTTGGTGCAACCCTCGCTTTACCCATGACTAAGGTGCAGTGTACTTGGTGTTCACTCACCAATCTGATGTAGGAGTCCTTGACTGCTTGCATCCGAAAAGTGATGAAGTTCAACTCTCTGCACTTCACCAAAGTTCTTTGGCTTGAAGCACCTGGGGATCTGAATCATACTGAGGTTTGTCAAATCTTTCATCCAACTCTCCCACCTTAGCTTCAGCTCGGTTGGTAGTGGGTCATCCCATCCAATCCCCTTTTTTACACATTTCTTGCAACGTCAGAGAGAGATGCTACAACAGAGAGAGCACCACGTCGTGTCAGTGGTTTCTCATCGAGTGTCACTTGGAAGAAGAAGTAGTCATTTTCTACTTTCCATCTTATGCCTAGTACTCTTTGTACTGGAAGATCGTGGTGGTTGAGGTCAACATCCTTTATCTCTGCTGCACGTTCTGCTACGTCGATTGAGTCGAGAACGTCTCGGTTGTTTGAAAGAAACTTGTGCAGGTGCAGCTTTCCTTTAGTACACAGAGCTTGAGCCTCCTTTACAAGTTCAACTGCCTCTTCTACAGTTTCCACGCTGATAAGGCCGTCATCTACATAAAAATGCCTTTTGACAAAGTTCGCTGCCAGCTGGTACTCTTGTTCATTTGTATCAGCCAGATGTTTCATACCGTAATTAGCGCAGGCCGGAGATGACGATGCCCCAAAGAGGTGGACTTTCATTCGGTACTCTGTGGGCTCTAAGTCTGTATTTCCATTTTCCCACCAGAGGAATCTTAAATAGTCTCTGTGTTCTGAGCTGACGTGAAACCTATGAAACATCTTCTCCACGTCACACATTATTGCAATGGGGTGAGACAACACTCCAGTCAGACCATTAGTAAGATCTGGCCCTGTTAGCAGATGATCATTTAATGCTGTCCCTTCAAACTTTGCGGAGCAGTCGAATACCACCCTGATCTTGTCTGGCTTTCGCGGGTGATAAACACCTTGATGTGGTATGTACCAGACGTTTCCTGGTGTTGGCTGTGTAACCGCCTTTTCAGCATCACCATCTCTGAGAACTCCTTCCATGAATTTTGTGTAGTCATTTTTAAACTTGGGGCCTCTGTCCAGTTTCCTTTTGAGATGTTTTAAACGGATTAGAGCCAAAGTTTTGTTGTTTGAGAGCTGCGGGCGTGCTTTTCAGATGACCATGCTCATTTTGACATATTCTTTCTTTTAGGATGTGAAGGAACTGGATGTCATCCTGCGATATATCATTGTCGCTTGGCTTGATATCTGCAAAATCTGATTCAAGCACCTTAATAATGGCAGATGGAGTTACAGCGGGTATCTCTTTCACAGACATGGTGACATAAACCAGTTACATCCATTGCATTGACTGACTGTGGTGGCCCTCCTACGATGCTCCAGCCTAGGTCTGTTCTAACAGCATAAGGCTCGTTGTCGCCTCCAGCGACGACCTCTCTAGGAGCTAAGGCTCTGGAACAGTCGTAGCCGATCAGCAAACCGACTGCACAGTCCATTAAAGGCGGAATCTCTTGAGCAACATCTGCGAGATGCTTCCATTTGCTGGCTGTTTTACATGTTGGGATGTGCGTGCGTTCCAGAGGAATAAAGTCTCTTGTGTAAGCTGGGGGTAGGTCAATGCACGTATTGGAAAAGATTCCTCTGACTTTAAGTCCTTGCACTCTTTGACTTTCCACAATAGTGTCTCTTTTGACCAAGGTCGTGAGCTTTAGTTTTACTGGCTCCGTCGCTGCCTGCAGCTTTCCACACACTTCCTGATCAACGAATGTTTGGGTGCTTTGTGTATCTAATAAAGCGTACACTAAAGTTTCAGCATAAGGAGCAGTAGTTGCTGAGATCCACACTGGTACAATCATTGAGGTGCTCCCATTCTCACCTCCTTCCACAGAGCATGATAGTGAGGTCATATTTTCTTCTCCTGTGCTTTGTCTGCAGAATATCTTCATGCAGTTTTTTTTGCATATGCTGCATGTGGCTCTGTTTCTACAGTCCTTTGAATTATGACCTTTCCTCAGACACGCAAAAGTAGTTTGTTTTCATGCACATATTTCCTCTTATCCTCTACAGACATTTCCGTTAACTTTGGACACTTCTGTATGGTGTGGTTTTCTTCACAGCAAGCACACTTGCTCACACTTGAGTTTTGTGGTGATATATCTCCTTTCTTTGGTTTGTCAGTGTTCCTTGGTTTAATTTTCTCAACATTAGGCTTAATCGTGGTGCCTGAAGGCTTTACGTTGACAACGAGGGCACTTGCTTTTGTGCGTTTTATTTCTCTCATTTGGTTTTCTGCAGGTGACTTTAAGACGTGTAAGGATGACACAGGGGTACAGGCTATGCGTGCTTCTTTAGAAATAAAGGATGCAAACTCTTTGAAGCTTGGGTAATCCTTGCCTTGATCAAGCTGTTCTGTTACATAGCGATTCCATCTGAACGTTATCCAGTCTGGAAGTTTGGTCAATAACTTCTGGTTCTCCTCACAGTCGTTTAGCACTAGTAAGCCTTTTGTATGAGGGATTGCATCACTACATGTTTGCAGAAAGTCACTAAATTCTCTGAGTCTGACATACTCCTTTCCACCAATTTTTGACCATTTGTTCAGTTTTTCTCTGAACTACAAAGGAATGTTCATACCTAGTATTGAGTCTATGCCATGCCTGTTCATAAGCTTCTTCATCTTTACGGTAGAAGCTGCCTTCGAGAGTAGTCTTGGCCTCTCCTGCGATGTATTTTTGCAAATAGAATTTGAGCATCGTCTCTCTATGAGAGCTTTAAAGCTTGAGCTCCATTCTATGAACTTTAAGGGATCACCGTAAAACACAGTAAGCTCTGGAGCCGGATAGCGGAGTGAGAGCAATTGACTCTTGAACTGCCTGTATAATGACTGACTCATTTTTTGTGACTAGTTGACCGTCACGTTCAATATAGGCGGTGGACAGGCTAGGGCTTACCTCACGGTGTTTATGTTTCTCACTTTTCTCTTTAATCTCTTCTTCGGCATAGACCTTCAGCCGATGGATTACTTCCATGTCTCTTTGATTTTCGAGCCTTTTCAGTTGTTGACGATGAGCTTCGATAGTTTCCTCCATTTTGACTTCCACTTCCTTTGCAGCTAGTTGTGCGGCTGTCTCTGCTCTCTTGCTCGAGATGCTAAATGCTAAATGGAGGCAGTAGATCCATATATTGACCCAGCGTTTTCGTTGTCCAGAAGCATGCGTAATCTGTAATTTCTGTTACAGCATCAAACTCACTCTCTTCCTCTGTTAGCCGCACTCTCATTAAACGCAGCAAGTCTGCAGTTACCGCAGCGCATGCATCGACCTTTCTCTGTGTATCTTGACTTGGGGTCACTTGCATTCTGATTTTGTCATATAGTTCCCTCAAGTTGGCATCAAGCATTTCCACGTGATACACAAATCCTTTTCGGGACATGCTGCCTTTAATTTTGTGCGAATTCTCTCTTACTTTACTTTTCCATTTATCATAAACGGATTGGAACTTTCTTTCCTCTAGAGCTAATTTTTGCTCTTGTAGTTCCTGCATTTTTGGTGTAAAATGTCTTTCTCTGGAGGATTTTCTTATTCCCTCTTTAGTAAGATCAGGAACCGAGTTATTTACAGTTTCTTTGGTCTTACATCTGCCTGCATACATAGCTCACTTTGTTCTTGAAACCCATGTTGTTTGGCTATCGTTCGTGACAAAGGGTTAAATTATTTGCAATGTCCCGTTTCACTTATCCTTCAGTAACTGAGGCTGTTCATAATTGCACACTCTGACCTTAAGATGCGCATTTGGGTTTGGTCTCGATCCGCAGGTGAAACCTTTAACTCTGAAGCCTGTAGCTTGCTGCCGGATGAGACTCTGGCGCCGTCGTGTGGGTGCAATGGGAAGCAGCAGTCTCAGTACGATGAATCAGGTCACGTTTTCACTATAACCACCCTGGTCAATTCAGAAGGACTTCACGCTTCGTACTGATATCCACAAACATTTATTTTCCTTTCGCACAGATCATGAAGGTTCATGGAACACCGTGAAAACTACAATAAAATAAACATCACATTCAGCTTACATTTGCCGCTATAATAAACACAAATTACACTTGCTGTTTGTCTCTGCAACTTCTCTCATACTTTTCTCTCCCGTTACTTCTCTCTCGCTTCTGCTCTCTTCCGCTTCCGGTGCTGCGTATACTTCCGCTACTTCTTACTTATTTAATCCACCGGTAATTTTTAACAAACAAATACATTCAAATTGCAATGCTAAGTCCCTTATTGGCTCACGTTATTCTGCAATAATTAAATCAATAGGGAGAAACTTAAGACATTCTTACTACTTATCATGTCATACATTCAGCGCTCTATAGCGCCCCCTACACGCAGGACCTCATCCATGAGGCGCTGGAAGGTCACCAGGGCCCCGTGCCGCCCAAACAGGAGAGTGCGGTACTGCCAGTGCCCAAGGTGGAGATGAATGTGGTAGACCTGGGTCCCTGCATCGGCCCGTCCGCCCCCATGACCGTGTACCAGGTGAGGAGTTCACATGTGGAGGTGGGGATAAGGACCAACACACGCCCCCTGGCTGAAACTCCTGGGGCTGAACAGGCAGGTTGTATGCCTGCTGCTGATGGTGCTGGGCCTCCTCCATGTGTTCCTCCCGTTTCCAGGTGCCCAAACTGCCGCTCTCATCCCTGGCCAGTAGAACCTGCCTTCTATTTTCTCCACCTGCTGGAATATATCAAACACAGGGTTAGTGGCGAAGGGTGCCTCACCTTCCTGGTCGCCCTCGTCATGTCGGAGCTCAGGCTCTGGACAAAAGCATCAACCAAATGAAAAAATGTAAATGTACTACATATCACTTGACTGCCCTGTGACTGGAGCTGAACCGTGTAGTACTGACCTGCCTGACAAAACAGCTCAGTAGTAGTAACTTTTTTTTTTTACTCGGGGACGCCCTCTAGTGTTCTTAAGCGGAAAAGTTCTCCTCCCGGCACTTACACTTCACGGCCACCAGAGGGCAGCGCAGAGCGAAGCTGTGGCGGCTGTGGTGGCGCATTCAGGCGGAGAAGAAGAGTGAGCTTCCGGCCTGCGTAGAGATGGCGAGTCCCAGCAGGAGAGAGGTTCTGCGTCTGCTCTCGCAGCTCGGAGCCTTCATCCTCACGCGCTTCGGCTTCTGGAACTGCTTCAGCATGCTCCTGCTCTTCGCCGAGCGCGCGGACGCCAAGAGGTGAGAGAACCGAGCGGAGCGTGTCTGCAGCTCTGGGTCCAAGCGCCGAATCTTGGGGAGATGTTGGTTTTTCGGCGATATTTCTGTCTTCCCAGAGAAAGTAACTTTAAAAATGGTGAAGGCGGTGTTCCAAACCAATCCTTACCTAGGAGTTTTTTCTAGGGGGACCGTTAGCGCCCTCACCGACCAACGACTCACAATAAATAAATCATTCAAATAAAAACTTCCCGAGAAGCCAACACTTCCGCTAAACACGCGCATTGTTCTACAGCTGCTGAATATTTCTCTGCGCAACGTGTTCCGCAGTTTGTCGCCGTTTAGCTCAGACTTCACCTCAGAGCCTCCGCTGCAGGTGAACAGGTGAACACTAGATTGGAAGCGAGGACTCTATTAGAGACGCAGCCCATTCTCTTTGCGCATGCGTCCTTCATCTTCAGTTTTAACAGCAAAACCGACCCCAGATTCTCTCTCTCTCTGATGGAGTGGGTTTAGAAAAGTCACTTTTTAAGGGATGTGTTGCTGTGGAACTCTCAGGCTACCTGGAAAGATCTATTTGTCTGTCTGTGTGTTTGTCCCCCCCCCCCCCCCCCATGTGAGTCATTGAAAGAGATTGAATTAATGTATGAACATATTCTTTAAATTTTTCAATAATAATAATAATGGTTTGTTTCTTGTTTTATAAGCAGTTCAGTCTGATTCATGCCGGGTTCCCCTGCTCTTTCAGGAAGCCGGATATTCAGGTGCCCTACCTGTACGTTGACATGGGTGCGGCGGTGCTGTGCGCCAGTTTCATGTCGTTTGGAGTGAAGAGGAGGTGGTTCGCTCTGGCTGCTGCCATCCAGCTGGCATTCAGCACCTACCTGTCCTATGTGGGTGGACACGTCCATTATGGAGACTGGTTAAAGGCAAGTGTAGTGAAGGACAGACTCTATAAATATAATAAAATAGTCATTAAGTGTTTTATATACTAAATACACTACTAAAGAAATAAAGGGAACACAACACAATGTAACTCCAAGTCAATCACACTTCTGTGAAATCAAACTGTCCATTTAGGAAGCAACACTGATTGACAATCACACGCTGTGGTGTAAATGGAACAGACAACAGGTGAAAATTGTAGGCATTTAGAAACACATCCCCAACAAAGGAGGAGGTTCTGCAGGTGGAGACCACAGAGCACTTCTCAGTTCCTCTGCTTTCTGGCTGATGTTCTGGTCACTTTTGAATGCTGCCGGTGCTTTCACTCTAGTGGGAGCATAAGACGGAGTCTGGAACCCACACAAGTGGCTCCAATAGTGCAGCTCATCCAGGATGGACATCAATGCAGCTGTGGCAAGAAGGTTTGCTGTGTCTGTCAGCGTAGTGTCCAGAGCATGGAGGCGCTACCAGGAGACAGGCAAATACATCAGGAGACGTGGAGGAGTGCTACCTGCACCTTTGTGCAAGGAGGAACAGGAGGAGCTTTACCAGAGCCCTGCAAAATGACCTCCAGCCACAAATGTGCATGTGTCTGCTCAAACGGTCAGAAACAGACTCCATGAGGGTGGTGTGAGGGCCCGACGTCCACAGGTGGGGGTTGTGCTTACAGCCCTCCTCAGAACCCTTGTGAGACCATATGCTGGTGTGATTGGCCCTGAGTTCCTCCTAATGCAGGACAATGCTGGACCTCATGTGGCTGGAGTGTGTCAGCAGTTCCTGCAAGATGAAGACATTGATGCTCTGGACTGTCCCGCACGTTCCCCAGACCTGAATTCAACTGAGCAAATCTGGGACATCAGGTCTCGCTCCATCCACCTACGCCATGTTGCATCACAGACTGTCCAGGAGTTGGTGGATGCTTTAGTCAGGAGACCATCCTCCACCCCATCAGGAGTATGTCCAGGTGTTGTAGGGAGGGAGGTCACACAGGCAGGTGGAGGCCACACACACACACACACACACACACACACACACACACACACTGAGCCTCATTCTGACTTGTTTTAAGGACATTACATCAAAGTTGAATCTGTCTGTGATGTGTTTTTTCACTTTTATTTTGAGAATCCAGAACCTCCATGGGTTGATACATTTAATTTCCACTGATAATTTTTGTGTGATTGTTGTCAGCACATTCAAAACGTTTAATAAGAACATTTCATTCATTCAGATCTAGGATGTTTCCTTTATTTTTATTTTTTTAGCAGTGTATAATAAAATAGTAATAGTGTTTATATACCAAATATAATAAAATGTGTATATACTAAATATAATATGGTCATAAGATGTTTTATTTATATTTATATATATATATATATATATACACTAAATATAAAAGTTATAAATATAATAAAATCTTAATTCCAATCAACAGAGCTGCAGGTGACAAACAGAAAGGAGAATTAAATTCAGTCAGTTTCAAATAAAATGGGAAATACAACAAACAAACGATCTCAGTTCAGTCAATCGCTTTTAGGTTCTACAGGAGTAGATGCTACAGGTTCTATGCGAGTAGACGCTACAGGTTCTACGGGTGTAGACGCTGCAGGTTCTACGGGAGTAGATGCTGCAGGTTCTACGGGAGAAGACGCTTTCAGGTTCTACGGGAGTAGGTGCTTTCAGGTTCTACGGGAGTAGGTGCTTTCAGGTTCTACGGGAGTAGGCGCTTTCAGGTTCTGCAGTCCTTCATCAATGCTCAGTTTCTGCACACAGAACGCTGCTGGTTGTTTGTTTGGTGGAACGTTCTCTGTTCTACAGTCACAGCTTTATTTTTTGTTAAATGTTTTTTAACTCTGTGAAACTTCATTTGCATTATGTTCTCACTCGTGGAGTCTTCACAGCACAGCTAACATCTCTCCCGTGTCCCAGGTCAGAATGTACTCCAGGGCCATGGCCGTCATCGGAGGGTTCCTGGTGCTGGCCAGCGGGGCGGGGGAGGTGTACCGGCAGAAGCCTCGCACCCGCTCGCTGCAGTCCACCGGACAGGTCTTCCTGGGAATCTACCTGATCTGTCTGGTAAGGGTTCCACTGCAGCAGAAAAGAATGACCACGTTCTCCCAAACGCTGATTTGCCTAATGTAGATAACATCTCTGGGTATCTCCAACACCCTCACCTCACACATCACAATACACTTTAAATAACTGTCCTTCATTATTTAGAGCTCAACACTGGAAAATCAGGCCCTTAACATTTGGATAAAAGAGCCAAAGACAGAAGCTTTATCAGTTCTCCTTCACTGAAGAACAGTTGAGAAGGTTTAATACTAGTTACACAGTCGACATCCCTGCACCAAACAGCTCAGTAGTGAGTTTTCACGGTGCCAAGTGTGTGTGTGTCTTCTCCAGTTCTGGTTGCTAACAGCGACGCAGATGAAGAACAGTAGTGTTAGAAACTAAAGTTCTGTGTCCATCTGAAGCTCGGTGCAGGTCTCACACCACCCAGCAGCAGCTGATGTCAAATGCCACGTTGTTTTTCCTGCTCTAGCTTTAGTAGTTTGAGAGGATGTGGGTGGAGAGAAGAACCCGTTCACCTCCACCCTCCCAGTGCTGGTGATATGGTCAGTTTTAACTGAAAATGACTACATTATCATTTAGGAAAAAAGATAATTTCGATATGAAAATAATTGGAAGTTGAATGTGCTGTAGAAATGGACGGGTGTGTTTGGTTGAATGGGATGGGCGTTCCGTGTTCCGCGGAGCATGGTCCGGTCCCAGACTGATCCTTTTCATTGTTGTGCTTTTGCCAGGTGTACTCCCTCCAGCACAGTCAGGAGGACAGGCTGGCGTTCCTGGACCACATCCCTGGTGGGGAGATCACTGTCCAGCTGCTGGTGGTGGTGTTCGGTGTGCTAGCGCTGTCCTTCCTCTCCGGCTACTACGTGCAGTTAGCCTCTCAGATCCTGGCCGTCCTCCTCCCGCTGGTGATCCTCTTCATAGACGGAAATGTCGGGTACTGGCACCGCACTCGGCGCGTGGAGTTCTGGAACCAGATGAAACTGATCGGGCAGAACGTGGCCATCTTCGGGGCGGTGCTTATCCTAGCAACGGACGGCTAAGGGCCCTGACTGAGGATGAGGCTAAACTCCTGGTGATTATTCTTATTAGGGGGAAAGGTTTAATTGAAATTGATTTAAAATGAATTTCATAGTGTAAACATCACTGCTGCCCAGCGTCTGTAGTTTACTTCTTTAGCTTCGCACTGGAGCGATGAGGAGTCGTCACCTAAACGCCTCGTAGCTCCAGTGCTAAAAACAAAGAAGCAACCTTCAGACGACAAACGCGCCTTAATCCGGCTCCTCAGTGGCGCAGCTGTAGTCGCTGGCCTCCTTCTCTCCCCCATCGCTCCCTCTCCCCCATCACTGAAAGTTTTCCTTCAACTTTCCCATGACGTTGCATTAGATGTGGGTGGAGCTTCCTGTGGCTTGGAGGAGGTCCCTGCTCACCTTCACCCTCCCAGTGCTGGTGAAATGGTGGGATGGGGGACATCCTAGCTGCTGGGTGGAATTGGGGGACTAATTTGGCCAGAAAATCTTAACGGACTAATTTGGAGGTATGGATAGAAGTGTGAATATTTGGAGAACCATTCCTTTAAGAAACAGTGGGGGGCGCTGCTTGTATCTCAGGGGTTGAACGACCATAACGTAATAAAATTTCTCGTACTGACGCAGTAGCTGAAGAGGAGTTCACTTCACTGCACTTGGACGTCGTCTGCTGTTCAGAACATCTCGACGTGACTGTTTACATTCTGCTGAAACCTTTATTCTTAATTTTATTTAAAACAAAAGACAGTTTACTGTTCGTCTTAAAATAAAACGACCATTATTGAAGCGGAGTGATAACTCGGGCCTAGTAACAGGATTTGTTCTGCTGTTTTATTGCTGTATTTTGGGCTAAGAAGGGAATTGTTTTGGTTGGTTGTGTTAAAGCCATTAGTTCTGTTCCGCAGGCGTCAGTGTTCCTTACAACGGACATAAAAAGTCATTGTTTATTAAACACTTTTTCATACGTTGTTTTTTTTTTTTTATTGCCATTTCTGGTGGTGGTGTTTGCTGTACACGTTTAATGTCACACGACTTGGTGTTCTTGCTTGGGGGAGGTAAAAATACTACAAAATATATCCGGCAAACAGAGGGTGAAATCCATCAAAAATCTCTACATAACTGAATGTTGAAGATGTTCTGTTGCTCAGAGTGAGTTTCTTGAGAAGGTCAGTACAGTTCCCAGTGGTGGTGAATGGAACCAGACGTCTGGTTCCTCTAAAACACATGTCAAAGGTTTTCTGCGGCCCCTGGGATGATATTGATTTATTATTAGAACCGGCCCGCAGGCGCACCAATACTACATTTCCTACAATGCAACGGTGACGCACCAGTGACGCACCGAGCAATAGTCTGCGTCATTTCAATATTTATTAGCACAGCAGTCGTTAGAATATCCGCAAAGTTCACTTCAGATTCCCATGAAAAATGGCAAAACGGAAGGTGGACACTGAGAACCGGGGGTTTAAACAAGGTGGGAGTCGGAC
>JBBIGC010030759.1:0-12225 GCA_037576955.1 Lepidarchus adonis
TATAGATATAAGTATGAACTCGAAATAAATAAATAAAAAAACATCTGGATGCAGAAATTTGTCCTGTTTCCATTTTTTCAATGCAGTGATGGTACCACCATCTTTTCACTTTCAGAAAATCTTAGCAATATATAGTAAAAGTTTAATTACATGTGCAGATTTGGAGCAGTGTATCATTCCATTGCAGAGTAGTTGCCAATTAGGTCACATTTTGACTTAACAAACTTTGCTCCATCCTGGTTGTAGTGCTTTCCCTCCTAAATGTGGATCTGGAGCTCAGTAAGTGTTGGTTAGCTTTGCACTGAATGGAGTGGCCATATAATTAAGGGATTTCATGGTTACAGCAAAGGGGCGGGCGGCCTGAGCGCAGTCTTTTGAGTCTAAAAGCAGCTCAAAAGCAAGGATGAGAGAGGTTGTTTAAGGTTAAACTCAAAATGGGGTGGAGTCTGAGTATGATTCTGTATTTTTTTTTGTCTTTTTTTGTCTTCAACTCTTGGATGCATTCCATGTGCTGATTTTCAGTGTGTAATTTTTTGTTGTTTTGGCTGCTGTCTGAAAAGGCTCATCATTGAATGAAATTTCAACACCAAGTGAATTCGAAGTAGAACTATGTTTGCATTCATTACATTTAAAGTTAACAGTATGTCTTGCTTTATGTTACAGTCTCTTTCCTAATAAAATAACATGCGTATAAAACTAGGTTCCATAATGATTCTCAGCTTGGATGTATGGTTCTAGAGGTAAAAGTCTTTGTAGATGCGTTGCTTTATGTGGAGATTCTTAAATCTTCATAAGATTCTTCACACTTACATATTTTCATTCCTAAAAATATATTATTATCCTTTAAGGGTCCATCCACCTTTATTGTTTCATCATTCATCATTCAGAAAGTAAATTGTCAAAAAATCAATTGTAAAGTCAATTGATCCAAATCTCTTTGATTCCTCAAGAGGTTCCTTCATCCATGGTCAATCAAATAAGGTCATGTAATCAGCCAGAGCCACAGTATGTCTGTCCTTTATTGCACATGAAAGAATGAACCCAATTTTTGTTTCTAGTATTTATGGTTTCTTCACTATTACATGACAATTTGGCCTATAAAGTCATAAATTCTGAGTTCAATGATCCCAAACATTTTGAAAATGGATACAGACTTTGGTGTAGTCAGTCCAGTTACTCTCTTGGCTTGAAGGTTATGTTTGAGCAATTGGCTTTCATTGGGGAAAGTTGCTACTTTTCTGACTGATAATGTATGTTTTTGGTGTAGATAGAACTTCCTGATATTATAATTCACCCTGTAAATCTATGACATCATGCCTTGGACCAAAATCTGGGCATTAGATACCAAAGGCCTGGCTGACCCAGTTTTTCAACAAATTGTAGATACTCGTCTTTTTTTGCACATATGCCTTGAAAAAAAAGGTTTTTGATGAGCCTTGGGTGACATCATGGGATACATGCTTTTTTGGATAGTAAATAAAATATAATGGCAGAAATCATATTAAAAATAAGTCTGAAATAATGAACAGATGTTGCATCCGGTTATTAAAAAGTAAAGTAGCATTAATTAAGTCATTGTTAGACCAAACCAAGTATTAGCTTCAACTTTTTTTTAGAGATAAAACCTGTGGGCTTCTGTTATAAACCTAAGACATTTGCTCAGAAGTCTGATGAGTCACTGTTATTCTTTAATAAGAAGGAAGGTAACTCACAGTTTTATTGGAGCATAATAAAGAGGTAGAGCCGACTGTTCATTAGCTGCTTATGTCATCCTGCTGAGTTCATCTCAGTTAAACCTTTTTTAAATTAAGGGCCTAACTAGTGACTGATATTTAGTGGACTGGCAGTGATCAGACAGAAGGGGCGATTTTCAATACATAATTAGCATAGATTTACAGAACTAAATTAGAATTTGTTAGAGGCTTGTCTCTGTGTTGAATTATTGAGTGTTTAGAAGGTGTGTAGGTGTGTGTATACATGGCTTCTGTGTCCTGAATTTGTGAGGATATGCGTTTACTGTTGGTACTATATGGTTAAGACTTCAGGGGAAGAGGCACGAGTCTGAGAAAACGACGACCCACACTGCCGTGGGCAAGCGGTTTTTAATGCAATTCTCCTTGGACAAAAAGTGTATGGTTCAATTGTATCTTTTGTTTGTACATTTGTTGCTTAAATTTTTGTTATATGTACTTAACAATTATATTAATTTGTTAATATATTAAATATATGTTACAGAATAGAATATTTTGCTATGACACTATGTTCAAAAAAGAACACAATTATCTGCACAAAAAGTTGTTTGTTTTCCATATGTGTGTTAAAAATTATCTAGTAATACAAGTTGAATAAAAAAGTATTTATTGTATATTTAATATTTTATGCAACAATTGTAAAAATGAAGTTCCAAAGAAGGCTCTGTCTCTAATTAAAATAAGTTTACAAATCCACTATGGAAAATGAACTTGTTAGTTATGTAGCCTCAATGCTACTACTGTTGCTGCTGCCACCGCTGCTGTTTTCTCATTATTAACTCATGCAGGTAATGATGGAGGAGGCTTTATTAACAGCCTGCAACATGTGTGAACTTCCACGCTCGCAAGCAGCACAGATATACCAGTTATCTTCCCGTGTTACCTTTCCTGTGTCACTAACCCACACTCGTTCCAAAACGGACACCAACTCCCAGCAAGCAACACTCTTTCCACCCCTTCTCCACCTGCATTACCCACCCGGTCCATAATGCATTGCTAACCATGAAACAGGCTCCATCTCACAATGCAGTGTCTCTGGGAGTCCAGTTTTACCATAAAGCATTCAGTGAACTTTCAACTGCATTCTACTACCGTTTATGACAGACAAACGCTGCAACAACAACAAGTAGAAGCTAGCACTGTAACCACAGCCCATGATCCGTTTGGACAACTCGCTTTGACTTTATGCAGTACTGTCAAAATATGTTTTTGGTGGATGTTCTTGGAGACAATTAGCACCCTCACAATGCAGCACAGGCCTTGTTTGTAGCCTGGAGGGTGACCTCACATAAGCTGTGACTTTCTAAAAAGAATCCTCCCAACAGAAGAAGCCAGAGGGTGTATTTACATGCACAATGTGGAAGTAATAAACTCTCTAAATTCTATGCAAATGTGACAAGGCAACCAAGGGTTATTGGCTCCACTCGAAAGCCTGCAGTGACCCTCCCTGTACTTTTATATGATTTGTAGCCTTGTCTTAGGCTGTCTTTTTTGTATTTCATTGCATTGCATTTCATGTATTAACTCCAAAGGGAGGATTTCCTGCTGTGGTTTGAGCATATTGACATTCAAAAAGCTTAAATGAAATACATGTATTTTCCTTTTCTGTTCATGAGTAATGGTCCTGAAAATAATTAGACTTTGCGTATGTCTCCTTCTCCAGTCGTTCACGACAGTCTGCTTATTTCTTGGCTTTGGATCTTTGCTGTTTTTGTGCTCCATACATAAGTCAAAAAATGAGCATTACATTACTTGATTAAAGACATTAAAATGAATTGAAGCATTAAATCTACATATTAGGAATGTGTTCTAAATTTGCGGTTATGACCATGTGAGCTGTTTATACATACATACATACATACATGTTTATGCATGTGTGAAAATATACATAGTGGCAAGAAAAAAAAGGGAAACTTTTGGAATTTCATGGTTTTCTGCATTAACATGTCACAAAAGGTCAAAGGTATTGACAAATATAATGTGGTTATTATCAGTCAAAGTAGCTCTGGTCCACATCTCCAAACTCATTTTTTAACAATCCTCCAGGTCTGCTAACACCTGACTCCAATCAGCTTTTTTGAGGTAATTATCTTAAAGGTTTACATACATTTTTCACTCCCAACATGAGTTGTTTATGATTAAAGACATTAAAAGATCTACATTGTTTTGTGTTATTAGGCATATTATATTTGCCAATTCCCTCATCAGTTTCCTTATGACAAATTAATGCAGAAAACCATGAAAAATGTACACTTTCCTTTTCCTGCCATTATATACTCATTCTGTTCCTCTGCTCCTCAGTGCAAAATATTAATAAAACAATATAAATTACAACACTTTTTATACACAGTCTCAGGGCATCATAATTTTTGGGACAAAGTAATGGTAGATGTATTAAAGTTGTCGTGTTTAGTTCATTATTGCATTTCTCTTGGATGCAATGGCTGTGATTCACAGACGCTAGTATTTTCTGGTGATGTTCTACCAAGCCTATACTGCTAGTTACTTCTTCAGCATATGGAGGGCATGTTCAATTGGATTTAAATCATGTGACTGGCTTGGCTATTGAAGAATATTTTAATTTCTGGCTTTTGAAAAACTACATAACTCCTTTTTCCAGAATTCTGCAGGCTCCAACTGGTAGAAACAAGCCTAGGTAACCTATCCCTGTGCTAATAAACCAATGAAACACATCTGTGTGATCACAAACATCTGTGAAGTCAATTGTCCCAAACATTATGCCCCGAAATGAGGTGGGCTGGGATATAAAGGTTTTAACTTCTATATGGTGAAACAAAATGTATGCAAATAACATTCAATGAAATGCTGGAATCTGCACTGTAATCACATCTGAATTGGGTTTTTGTAAATGTTATACTGAGAAGCAGAGGGTTAAATCAAAGAAATATTTGTGTTTGTTCCAAACATTATGGAGGGCACAGTATGTATATATGAAGGCATTAGCTAGCCCCTGTATTTGGCGAGAGGCGGGGTTGGTGAGCTACAGTAATGGATTAAAAAGTGAAGATCCCTGCACTTTCAGCATAAATGGCTTTGATAAATTGAATCACTACATTGTGCCTGGCCTTGAAATGACAAAGGCACCCATTTGAGTACTGAAAATCGTTAAAAGCAGAGTTTAGCAGTTACCTAAAGAATTAGCATGAATGACTGCGTTCTAGGCTACTGCGCGAACATGGACCCAAGTTTGGCGAGCTATGGATGGAGCAATGCATACACCTGACACTTTGCGCGCTATGGCAAGGGGCGAGAGTCGAGTTCAGTGACTTAGCGAGGTAAATAGCATGGAAGGAAATCTGTCCTGCAGCTTTTCATGGAGAGGGGGGCGTTTGGCGACATAACAGGGGACGAGCTAAGAGGGTTTGACTGTATATGGGGGTTGAGCCTTTGATAAATGGTACATTTACACCCATTTATGATACTTAACCTACTACTAATTAGCCTGCTTAATGTGGTGTGCTCTTACACTGTCCCAACCTTTGTTGGGTTTGTTGCAATCATCACATTTTAAGTACAATTAGTATTAATGTAAATGATACAATTCAGTTGGTCTGTAAAACTGTTGAAAATCTTTTCTTTATATTTTTGTCAGTTAAAAAAAGATTAAAGATAATTAATATATCATAGATTTGAGTTTTTTACTGCATTTTTTAAAATATTCCTTTTCTGGAAATGGGCTTTGTATATACCTAGCCCTACTTGTTCCCCTTTATTCCTCTTGTTTTATTTGAGTTCTACATGTTCTACTACATTTGTGCATGTTTATGATGGATTATGAGTGCCATGTTTTTCATGGCATTTTTAGTGTTTGGAGAGTAAGAGTACAGCAGGTTTACATTAGTTCAATCCTTGTCTTGATTGATGTTGTTCTTGGAAACCTGGCTTCAAAGTCGCTTATTGGCCAAAGAATAATCATTTGTTATTGGATATAAATTAGAGACCACCTGCAATATTAACTCCCATAATTAGATAGTTGCAGTGAGCAGCACTTTCCATAAGAGTTTGACAAACTGCACAGAACTTAACCAACTGAGGTGTGCAACTAAATCTCCTTTTTCATATTTTTTATTATTTATTTGTGTCATTCTTTTACCTAATCCTCCCTTTTTTGTTTTTTTTCTTTTTTTGTACTATTAGCTGAGCTGTCATAATTTCCTTAATGACATGGTCCATAGATCACTTGTGATCTACTTATCATTTCTGTTATTGATGTCATTTTTGTTATTAGATGTACAAAAACAGCCATTGCATTAAAACCACATGCCCTGACACTTTTGAGACATCGACTCCATAAGACCTCTGAAGGTGTGTTGTGTTATCTGGCATTAGCACGTTAGCAGCAGATCCTTTAATCCATAGACTAGTCCTGCACGTCCCACACATTCTTGATCTCTTTGAGATCCATGGAATTTAGAGTCAACATCTTTTACTCTCAAACAATTCCTGAACAATGTATTTATTTATTTCTTATTGCTGTTGTTGTTGTTGTTGTTTATACAAGGGGTGTACAAGGTTTTCAGCAGAACATTGACCAGTGCATCACACTACTTCTGCCAGCTTCCCATAGTGCACCCTGGTCCCATCACTTCCCCTAGATTGTGACACACACCTGCTTGCAAAAAATTTTTCAGACCAGACCATCTTCTTCTGCTGTTCACATGATGTTAACATGTCACTCTGGGTGCTTTCATTGGTTGACATGGGCCACATGAGATCAAACGCCATCAATAACTTTACATGTGCAAGGTAAAAAAGTTAGATGAGTCTAATAAAGTGGGCACTACGTGGTCGTAGAATTTAAAACTTTAGAATTAAAAATTTTGATTTCTGGCTTTTTTAACCATGTTATACAGTGAGGCAACCTATTCTGCAAACTGTCCCACTTAAAGATGAGAAAGGTATTTAATATTAATCATAGGTAAACTTTAACTGTTCAACTGTGAGAGACAGAATGTAAAAAATATTCCAGGAAATCACATTGTATGACTTTTAAAGAATTTATTTATATAATGGTGCAGAAAATAAGAAGATTTTATAGAATTATTTTCTGGAAATTCTGGCCCTCACATACATTACAGTTACCTCGTTACCTGTATTAATGGCATCTGTTTGAACTTGTTATCTGGCTACGTAAAAAGCATTTCAAGGTTCTGGAGTGTCCTAGCCAGTCTCCGGACCTCAATCTAATACAGAATCTGTGGAGAGAGTTGAAAGTCTGTGTTGCCCAGCGACAGCCCCAGAACATCACAGCTTCTAAGAAGATCTGCATGGAAGAATGGGCCAAAATACCAACACAGTGTATGCAAACCTGGTGACCTCTGTCATTGCCAACCAAGGTTACAATACAAAGTATTGAGATGAACTTTATTATTGAGCATATACTTATTTTCTGTACCATTATACAAATAATTTCTTTACATTTAAATTCTAGCATTCTGTCTCTCACAGTTGAAGTGAACATATGATGAACATTACATACCTCTCATCTTTTTAAGTGGGACAACTGGCAGAATCGCTGGCTGCCAAATACTTTTTTGTCATAAATTTTGTGATTTGGTTACACTTTTATTTCCACTTTACATCTTATTGTGGTTCCCTATTAAACATAATCCCATCGTTATCAGTTAACCTACAACCGCCCTGTATCAAAGATGCAACCATTGTGTACCTAATAAAGTGGCTTGCTTGTGTAATTACACTGTTACATTACATATTTAGTTTTAGAACCTTTCATGTCTTTGCACCAGTTTGCAATTTGTTTAAATGTTAAGAAGTATTAAAAAACCCATCTAAAACACAAGTGTAGACACAGTAATAGCTAAATAAAATCTCTTATACAAGTATGGCATCCGTTGAATGTAGAAAATCTGTATTTTGTCACATTTAAACATCTTGATCCAATAAGCTGAGAAAAAATAAGTAATTATTATAAAAGCTATTGTTATAATAAGAAATGTCATTGATAACAGTGCTTTCTCCAGCTTAAAAATTGTGCCTTGTTATTAAACTGTATAAAACTGCTTGGTGCAGAAATTGAAATTAAACCTTCAAATTCTTGTCCCATTTCCGAATAGCAGTAATGTGGGGCAGTGTGGGGGGGCAATGATGTCATGCAATAAATCCTCCAAAAGCAGATCTCTCTCTCTCTGTTTCTCTATGCATCACTCCCCACAAGATGTTTTGCCTGCTGAATAATGAAGTCAGTCTCAGTGGACTGGCAGGCCAGACTGACGTGGCCAAAGCTCAGCAGCCCAGTGCCAGAAAGCCATGGTGCAGGGGAAAACCCAAAATGCAAACTTGCAAACTGACAAAAGCTGCAAAACATATGTTTATTTGAAGGCCTGAGGTTAGGCAATGCCTCTGATGAATATACACAAACATGAATGACTGATCCTTGGACAGGGGTTTTCGATCCAGTGCCTTGGGACTGGCAAGTCAAGTCTACATTAGTTTTAAAGAAAACTGAAAAACATCAAATGTAGACCAAATGTAGATGTTCATCAACATCTGAGTGAGTAAACAAACTATTATTGGAATGGAGCAAACACGCACTTTGGAGTGTGAACAATTACACAAGGAAATTTGACTATTAATTTGAATTATTCACTTGAGAGTAATATTGTATTACCTCACTCACATTTACATTTATTCATTTGGCTACAGGAACAATCAAGCATCAATTCAGACATGACAATACTGATGTGCAAGTTACAGAGAGTTCAATACAATCTACTCAAATACCTCACTCAAAGCCAGTACGTTTGTTTTTACACGTTGCGCAGGTCATTTACATGGAGGAACATTATGAATTCAAGCGCGATTATAACTTATAAATACAGAGTTGCACACAACCATACTTAAGGGGGTAAAAACAGGTGCTCACGGTCATACAAGGTCTTAATTGGTTGCTTTTTCTCAATATAATCTAATGTATTTGGTGTGGATGCAAACCATCCTTTTTTATTATTATTTTTTCTCTCTCTCTCCTCCTTTCCCCTCCTTTTTTCTTCTTCCCCCCCCCCCATTTTTTCTTCTATCCTCCCCTTTTTTGTATTGAAAAAATAAATAAATAAAGAAAAAAGTCCTCCAAAGAGAGGTGGGGGTGGCGGTCTTTAAAAAAAAAGAGAGAAAAAGAAAAAAAAATGGAAAGAAAATTGCGCAAGCAACGTGCTATCACACTGAAGAGTGGATCGCTTTAGTTTAGTGGGTTTCTTTTGCTGTCTTTTATGACACTGTCGACATGAGAGGCATGGCCTTAACAGGATAAACGCTTTTATAAATGGTGGCAAACCAAAAAATATTACACTGAAATAAAATGCTGTAAAATAAAATACAATTAAAAAAGATCATTGATTTTGATTTTTAAAGATATTCCCATTGTTTCAAACACGATTCAGCTAGTCATATACGTAACATGATAAACTTGAACAGCACAACCCGTAATTCAGTGTTACTCAGTGGTGTCTGAGTGCGAAACTTTTTGTGGTGTGAACAAGTGATCTAAGTGGGGACGTCCAAATAACGCAACTGTCAAGCATTGGCCCATTTATCAGGAGAATGCAAGTTCAATGCCACAGTCTTTTATCCACATTGGCATAATTGAGGCTTGCTGGCTCTGGGTGGGTATGACAGCCCAACCTCTTCAACCATCACCCTTCACAAAGCAGTCGGTTAGAAAATGGAAACAAAAAAATAAAACTGACTGGTGGTCCCCAAAGACAATGGTGAAAAAGCCGTGAGATGGGACATTGCAGTAATTTGAAGACAGCTGTCCTGCGAGGTGACTTAAAGTGAGTGTTCTGGTAGAGATCCCAGAGTTTAGGAGAAATGCTGTCATGGCCTGGACTCTCACTCAGAGCTTGTAGGTGAGAGCCAAACTGCAAAACCACCTTTCTTTTTCTCTCACTCTCTCCCTTCCCACAATTCCACTAACCTTTCTTTTCCCTCGGCTCTTCCTCTTAAAATGTTATTGCCATCTACTCTTGAATCCTTCTGCACCCAAGTTGTTTGTGGTTAACCCTGCTTCTTGTCTTTATACGTCCAGTTGTTTGAGTTGTCAACAGACTTCAGATTTATACTAGAGGGATAGGTTTTTACATTAATTTGCATATTCCTTAGCTATTCTCCTTAGGTTTGATTTCTGACCTAATTCAGTTATAAAAATGTCAGCAAAGAAGCCACAAAAGCAGTACGTGGCCAGGAGCATTTTTTCTGCACCTTTCTCCATTTTTGTAGTTAACAAATTGTCATTGTCAAATGTGTCAAGAGATTCCTTAAAGGCACACTGTATATAAAATCCAAATCTAAAATGTAACCTTTGCTATATATGCTGTAAACATTCCCCTTTCACTTCCTGCAGTGGTCCTGAAACTAGTTTATAATCTAGGAAAAGTATCTTGAGGGTGGGAGGAACTTCTGAAAAAAGCTTGCCAATGCAGAAGAAAGCCAGGTGGAGAGGAAGCAAAATATCATTATACTAGCCACTACAATTGTACTGGTTTTATATCATTTTTGGGGGGGTTTATGACATGTTAATGGTCTTATAACACATTTGTGCAATGCATTGTGGGTACTGTAGTGAGAGAACATTTATGGATGAAAAACACAAACAGGATTCAAACCTGTGAACAGTTCTACTATTTCTGACCTACTACTTGCATTTGGTCAGGGTTCCTGAGTTGCTCAACCTTAGTGCACATTTGATCTACTATACTACTTGATATACAAGAAAATGTTCTGGTGGGTTCCAGTTAACTGAGTCGTTTGGATGCTCTCATCCCCTCATTCTGATGTGTTCACTCATGTTTCTTGATGGTGGAGTGGCAGGTTGAGTTCCAGGATGCCCTCATGTCTGTGTTACCTTCTGGCTCTTCCTTTTAGTTATGCTGTCATAGGTAGTCTTGCTGGTCCTCCTGTTTTCACTCATCGCACAATGTACATTGTTCTTAATAACTCACAACATTGAGCATCCCTAACCATCTAAGTTCCCTCTCTCTTTCTTTCTTTCTTTCTCTCTCTCCCTGTCCTACTATCCAGACCAGTGTGATACATCTTGATGCCTAACTTCTGCTTGAAGTCACAATCAATGGAAAACACTTACACCTGCTGTAAAGGCCCCATATGAACAACAAGGTTCACCTACATGATTGATAGTCGTCATGGCACTGTACACTTAGAATTGCTGTCCTTGTACTTTCCGACCATATCATCTATCATTGAAGCCTCCTGTTCACATTTTCCAGACTATTTTATCTACCATGGACCATCTCCACGTACTTCATAAACCTCATATGCTGTGTACACAAGCTATAGGCTCTTAGTTCGATGCCACTTCTATAAAGTGATACTGTATTGTTTTGTTCTTTATTACTGCTCTCTGGCAACAACCCGAAGAGTTTTTCCTTGCCTCTGGCTTCTTCAGTAGGAGCTCGGATTCAGATACTGTAAAGCTTTTTTGTGACATCAGTTGTAAAAAGTGAAAACTGTAAAAAATAAAACTGACCACTATTTTGACACAATGGTTTTAGCAGCATGCTAATTCTACTGTAGTTTATAAGCTTGATACATTTAACTCTTAGCTCCAGTACAAAATCAAAGAAGCAAGCATTGGAAACCAAACCTTTCTGAGCTGACCAACTATATTTGGATAAGATTTGTAATTTTTTAATGCTTTCTGTATTTCTTTAGGGGGGAGTCATCAGTGTTGTTCTTGGATATGGTTAGCCACTGTGGTCTGGACTCTTTATATTATGCAGAAAGCATATCCACTCTGCTCTGCATATTGAGAGAAGAAAGGAAGTGTGTTTATTCTGGTCATAGAAGAACCTGAGTGACTGGGTTTTTTTTCTTCCATTTGCCATGCTCATTAGGTGAACGTTCTAGATGAAGGTTTGCAGTGTTTTAAACTGTTGCTCAGTCTGTTATGGTGGTAGAACATTACCTCCACTACGCAGCTGCTTTCCCTCACAGCTGTCATTAGCCATGTGCTCCTTCTGTACATTAGTATTGTACATCTAAACATGGCCAATCTTCATACTGTCATAAACACACACACACACTTATACAGCCTCTGAAGTTCCAGCGCGTAAGAGTGGTCAAGTCTCTTTCTTACACATTCACATGTGCACTTACACACATACACACTCTCTTTCACACATACATCATACATTCTCTTTCGCCTCCTTCTCTTTTTTTCTCCCTCTGTGTTGCTGTTTTTAACTCACTTGCTCTTTTGACACCTCTCTCTCCCTCCTTTTTCTATCTTTCACAGCACTCGCTTTTTATGTCTCCTTTTAACTTGTCTTATCTGTTCATTCTTATCTTTCTTTTCTGTCTGTCTCTCTCACTAGCACACTCTCACTTTCTTTGTCTTCTCCCTTCTCTGTCTCTCTCTCTCTCTCTCTCTCTCTCTCTCTCTCTCTCTCTCTCTCTCTCTCTCTCTCTCTCTCTCTCT
>JBBIGC010030829.1:351-12223 GCA_037576955.1 Lepidarchus adonis
CCTAGTTGAGGATTGGAGGAGCTTATCACCACAGCCAAGAGTGATACGGGCTTCTAGTGAGCCGTGCTGACTTTCTGGATCTGTGTAATCAACATCTGTAGTACATTTTAGACGAAGGGTCATAATTCAGTCCCATCAGACCCTTTGTTTTTTAGGGCTAAGCAACATGGGTTCCAACATTCTTATGCATCTCTAAATGTATATAACATTAAAAATCAACATCTTATACACATTTGCTTTGGTTGTGTTGGGTGATATCCATGTCGCTTAACCATTTATATTATTATG
The DNA here is from genome assembly GCA_037576955.1 of Lepidarchus adonis. Classification (NCBI taxonomy): domain Eukaryota; kingdom Metazoa; phylum Chordata; class Actinopteri; order Characiformes; family Lepidarchidae; genus Lepidarchus; species Lepidarchus adonis. The sequence goes on from JBBIGC010030829.1 coordinate 640, forward strand.
TAAAATAAAAAAAGAAAACAATGTGTATACTGTATGTACACATCCATACTAACATGTCTTACAATCATAGTTTCTTTACAAATTATATAAATCAAAATTATAGAATGATATAAAGACATTAAGCAACCCCAGAAAATGTTTTTGCGCTAAGCAACATGGGTTCCAACTTGGGATAAACACTGTTGTTTGGGGGGGGGGCACATGGGTGGGAACTGAGAACATTTATTACAATTATTCCTTATTTATTTTCATTAATTATTATTATTTGTATTTAATCATACATTTTTGTAATAAAACAAACTGTTTATTGACAGAGGAAGAAAGCAACCATTGCTGTTCAGTTCCACCTTCAATACACACCAAGTTTGCTTGGTTTTTTGGGGGGGGGGTTAGGCATTAAGGATAGAGTAGAAAGCAGGAAAGATATAATGAGTGTAATTCACAATATATATATATATATTTTCTTTTTTTTACTGTTAGAGGTGGATTACGGTAGAATTGCTAATGTAGCTACATAAATATGTACCAACAGGTTTTACACATTGAATCCACTTGTGAAAGTAAAGTTAAAATGAAGTTGTATATGTGTAGTAACAATACTGTCATCCCCATGCTGCACAGGGGAAAGGGAGCGTGTTACATTGGTATTCCCACATGAATAAAATCCCTGTTCACCTTCCTGGCTGTTTTTAGCTTCATGTATCAACTTTAGTTTGAAAGGCCAATATCTCAATGCTACAAAAAAGACAGACTTGGTGACAGCAGTAAAATGGGCAAATTATTTTAATTTTTATTATTAAATCTTTTTTATCCAGGAAAAAAATCCATTGAGATTAGTAAATCTCTTTTTCATTTGTCTTGGCCAAGATGAAAAGCAGGAATAATGGGCAAAGTGCAAAACAAACCAACATGTTCACAAATACAACAATGCAACAATTTTCTCACAATTTCCAAAAAATAAAATAAAATAAATAATAAAATAAATTAAAATAAAATAAAATAAAATAAAAATAAAACCATACCTTTCCTCAAACATAGGCCTCCTATTATCTTTGGGGTCAATTTGAGCCCATTCATTTTATATCTCTGAACAAATCAAACAACATAATTTTCAGTGTCTTGAATGTGGGAACATTAAAATTGGGGATAAAAGTATGGTCCTGTACAAGATTGGAATGCATTATTGCTTTTTGACATTCTCATGTGTCTCTAAATGTATATAACATTTAAAAATCAACATCTTATACACATTTGCTTTGGTTGTTTTGGGTGATTTTAATGTCGCTTAACCATTTATATTATTATGTAAAATAAAAAAAGAAAACAATGTGTATACTGTATGTACATATCCATACTAACACGTCTTACAATCATAGTTTCTTTACAAATTATATAAATCAAAATTATAGAATGATATAAAGACATTAAGCAACCAAAATATTTGTTTTTTTCAAATCAGGGATTTTATTGTGTTTTTTGCGTATTTTATTTGTGTAATATTGTATGTTCTTGATGTATAAGGTGAAGATGGGAATGTTGGGATAGGTGTAATTATATTTTAGAAGCTCATTTACAATAGATAGTCAGCAAAGGAACATAGACACAGTTTTAACTAACCCTCTTCTCCCAAGGACCAAAGATGTTAGTCAGTCTGAAGGTAACAAGAGGCTTAGAAAAGTATGTTTGCTGATATTTTGGTTTATACTCTAGAACAGAACAGAAAGCTGCTACACCTTCCATTCAGACTTCTAGAACCGTTCTTCTGTATTCAAAGAAATACAGATCAAGACCATCAGACATCAAACACTCACGAATTAGCCTGACTTAACGATGCTGTCATTCGCTGGAACCGGGATTGTTTCTTGTGCGGGACGATTGATGTAAAGTGGTAAGTTACAGCGCGCGCTCTGGATCCGCATGTTAATGCACATGCAGTCGAGATCACCAGGCACCCGGCGTCCCACATCACTGAGCTTGTGCATTTAAAGTAGGTGTTTGAAAAGTTGAGTTTTCTCGGCATCAGACTGATATCACTGCCTTCTCTCCACACGAATCCAGCATCAGTGCACTCTTTCATCACTTTTGCATCAGAAGGTCTGTTTCCGTCATTGCACATAACTTTGTGACTGCTTGCTTGCAGGAGTGCGTGGGTTGATCAAAAACTTTCGCTGATATTCATAGACTGACCTTCTTCAAAAGTGCAAGCGTTGTTGATGCCATTATTAAATACAGTATATGTGATTTTTGAGCCCTAAGGCAGCACTGTCTAAGAAGCCATCATTTCATTTTAGCCCCACTCTATAATGCTCATTTATGTTTTAAAAATCACCCTGTTATTAACCCCAGCGTTACTGAATTTACAGATCTGAAGTTAAAGCATCTAACTTGACATGGCGTAATTTAGTAACATACTGTAGTTGATCGTTAACAATTCAATTGATGCAATTTTGAACTTATAGACTACGCTGCAGAATTTAAGCTCCACGCAATGTAATATTGGAGGTGAAAGCGTCCAACTTTAGCGACAGCAAAGCAGCACAGGTCACAACTGATGTTTACGGATCTGATTTGACAAAATGTAAGCCTAATAATTTTTGCATTTCAGTTTTGCTAATTTTATACTGAAGAATTTACATTAAGATGAATGCTTGACATCGCTGTGTGACGGAGCAGTGCAGAGCTTTTTTCTAGCAGCAAAGAAATTTTTTTTTTCTTCTTCTCACCAGGAAATGACAACCAGATTGTAAGGTTGTACATAGTAAAGCTAATCTTATGCTGTATCTAGACAAGATCAACTCTACAGCCGCTTTTATTTTACAATAAACAGTCTGCATATTTTGGTGCATCGAGGACCACCATGGCGGCTAGGCTAACTGCTAACCAATGCTAGTTCTGGAAACTTGTTTGTTTATTATGCATTATGGCGTGTGTAGAGTGTGGAGTGGAGAATGGGTGGGTAGTGTGGAAAATGGGTGGAAAGAGTGTTGTTTTTAGCAGAGAAATGTAGCCTGTTAGCAAGAGAGCATGGTTTAGCAGCACACATTGGAGCAGCTTGGAAATGGGAACGGGGAACAGAAATTTTGCTCTGTGCTGAAAGAAAACAGAAATAAATTAATAAACATGGGTCCCAAAACAGAACTCTGCCTCAGAGTGAGTCTCCACCCTGACTGTTTCAGAAGATGTGTTCACATTCAAAGTTGGAGAGTTACCCTGAGTAACGCTGACACTCAGCCCTGACCATCACTGTTCAGTCTTAACTTTGCGTTACTTTTTGAACTGAGCTTTACTGCAGTAAACAGTACATTCAACTAATCATTTTGGGATCTAGTTTTTTTGTACTGAATTATACTTTTAGCCAATGTGTTCATGTTGTTAGATAAGCCGCCCCATTTAAGCAAGCCTCACCCAATACCAGGTTTGCAAAATCAATGTATAAGCCGTGGCCTATTGTTGGGGAAATACGGTAATACGGTAAAGTTTTTCCCGTAACACGTTCAAAATTCTCATTATCACAAAATGTTTCTCAATGTACAATAATACCTTGTTCTTTTATGTCAGGGTGTCCAATATTGGTCCCAGAGGAACAAAATCTAGCACAGTTTGGCAGTCTCTATGCTAAAATACACCTGGTTCAACAACTTCTAAAATGGGGTGGGCATCAACCCTCAAGTGGAACGACCTTTACACTTGCTTGGAATGTAGTCAAGACTAACGGATCTCTTCCAGATATGGCCTGTAATCTGATCATGGTGTTTCCTGGTCTTGTTGAAATAAGACTTTTCATGCAGTCGACCACACGTGATCCCGTTGGCAAAAAATTCATGTTGAAGCAAGGCATGAAAGGCCTCTTCATTCAGCCTCGCAGTTTTCAGTAAAGCCTTCCTTCTCGGTTGAACATGCCATAGAAGACTGTACCGCTGCCAAAAAGCCTATTTACACCCACCCATCTAACATTTTTCGCTGTATGAAATCATATGAAGTCTGAATCACCTTGAACCCATTTTTCCCACAGTGCTCAGTTAAAAGCATGGTTGCCAGAATTGGTGGTGAGTTGCCTACTTTTACGGCGACTGTACCCTCTAATCACATTGCACTCCATTGCCTGGGTAAGAAAGAGGTGGTGGAACGTTCAAGCTTCACACATCATTGCAGTGGTTCTTGGGAGTGTATGTCAAGGTGTCACATATTTATTCAGCAAGCTGGCATCATTATAGTGACAGCAAAGGATAGAAGATGTGATCCCTAATGGCCTCCTATTCACAGTCCCTCAGACTGATGGAGATCGTGAGTAAGTGCACATGGCCATTTCTTAAGAACCGTCTATGTAACAAGATAGATTGATAGAGTTCACCAATGTCCATCCTTCACTGGGTTTTCAGTTCTTGACATTGGCAGAGGCAAAAGTTAGCTTAATGGAACTGTCGATTGACGTACCCAGAGTCTTTCTTAAGATGGATTTTCAAGAACAAGGCAGATCGCAATACTGCATTAGCCAAATCTTTCAAGAAATATTCAACTAATGAATGAAATTGGTGTAAGAGCATTTTTCCCCAAGAATTTTTCCTGGTTTTACCAACTTGGGTAACTTGAACTAACTTGGGTAACTTGGGTGGGTGGGGGTACAGGATCCTCTCCCAATACTCATAAGATAAAAGATGGAGAAACACCATGGACAGGTTGCCCAAAAATCCAACTCAGGACCCCTTCACTTTGAAGCACCACCCTCAGGGGCACTGAGCCACCCTGTGAAGAAAATAAACTTTTCATTTGTATCAATATTTAAAGAGAATATTTCAATCAAAGTTATATCGACCATGTCCTATATTTATATAGAGGAAATATTATTCCACGGTCATTAGCATTATTGTTTTATTGCTGTGATGGACCAATATCACAACATTAGTAGTGAAGAATTTAGGGATCTGTAATTATAAACTTTGGTAACATCATGTTTAGACAAGATTAACCTTTAGAATAAGCAGCTACTGAGTTCTGCTGTCTAGCCAATGTTTGGTGACCTTCTCTTTTGGCTACGGAGAAAAAACCATTAAATAAATTAGGTACATTAAAATAAATAAAATGTTCTTTCCATTCTCTTTTGAGGTCAAGACCCAAATCCATGTACGGAAGCAGAAAGTTTTTCAGACCACTGTAGAATCCCAGAGCAGAGGGCCATGGCTTTGGCTTGTTGGGTCCCAGATCATTAGTGTAGTTAATGTTGTCCATCTGTCCAGTTTTAGCACAATCAATATCAAAGTCGCCAAAGCAGAAGCTCTTTAAAGGTCATGCTTTGGGTTTTAACACATCCTGGAAATCACTCGTGCCTTCTAGACTGGTCTGCATAACATTGATTTAAACTTTTAACCCATTTCTTAATCACATCTTGGGTCATTGACTTGAACTGCCATAAAATGGGCAAAGATTGTTTTTGTTTTTATTTTATTTGGCGTTTTGGGTTCAGTTTGGGATATTTTCTGTTGCTTCCCAATTATATTTTTCTTGAGGTTCTCAAAAAACAAAAGCAAGTGTTTTAGGTTCACATGTCATACAAATATAGTACAATTGTGCCATGAATTTTAAACACACCAATGCCTGGGTGCCGGATATAAAACCATTGGATTATTGCTGTCATTATTTTCAAAAATCACATAGACATGTTGTATTAAAGAATTAATTTAATGAAAAAAGTCAAATACACTGCCCACTTGCCAATCTAGTGGTATTTAAATCCAACACATCACACCACAGGGGTATCAGTGACCTATTAGCCTGAAGCAAATTCCACAGTTATGTAATATTATCCTGGTTGTATATGTGAAAATAATAAAATGAATTTGGCTTAAATGTTTAACTCAGAACTGTCTTGGTTTGTTGTTACTACATTGTTTAAACTTGAATTATAAATGAGGTGTGTCCAGGTGCATTACTGGTGTATTGGAGGTCTGAAGCACCCTTGCTCTTTGTTATTTTTATGGACAAATGATCAAGACAACATCCTGCAGGTAAATATACATATTAAAAAAGCAATGATTCTGAATAATCCTGGATGGATGACTATAAACGTACATATTTAATTGGTGAAGCCCTTGATGCCCAGTCAAATAGTAAATCAATCCAGTCTTTGGACTGAAACCCCAGACCTCCTTCAATACAGATTTGTAGCGGTGTAATCAGAAAGCCATTTGTTTGTAATGGGAGAAGGTGTCCAATGACAGCATAGATCAGGTTATGTCAGTTCTGATGAACCTTTGATGTGTGGGTTGTGGTCTTTCCAAGCATTTCCAAGCAGACAATAAAAGTTTACCTCAACTCAATAAATGTACAGAACGGTAAATTAAAAACAATAAAATCATAATAAAATTATTCATTTAGACCCCAGCTCCCTGCCCTTTACATTTTGCTCAGATCATGATTGGACTATGCTGACCATCAGACCAATCCTGATACACTGGAATCCACTCAGGGTACTTTTCCACAGCACTGGTGCCAGTGCCGTTCTGGGTTCGCAATTTTGGAACTGGAACAGTGCTTTTCTGCTGCAAAAAAGTGAAAAAAAAGAGCTAAAATTTCGGAACCGGCAATAGCTTTTTCCTGGTACTGTGGCCGCGAACCAGTGATGTCATCAGGTGTGGGCAGTGACATTTGAGCTAAGGCTAGTCTGTGATTAGAAAAGAAGAAAGAAAAAATGGCAAATAAGCCAGAAGTGATTACAAATCTCACCTGTCATCTTTGTTGTTGGCAGTTTTTTTCAAAGACTTAAAGATGCAGAAAACGCTGATTTTGAACATGAAGATATGATCTCAGTGCTGGAGAATCGCCTGGAAACACAAGACGTTTTCCACATAGTCACTCGGCTCTGATCCAGGCACCAGTCCAGTGGAAAAGCAGGTTGGTTTGCGTAGTTAAGTGGAAAAGGGGTATCACTCCTACTGAGGAGAACCCATACGGACAGAACCATGCTTGTAAGTCAGTAAGATCCAACTATGCACTAGAAACTACCTATTTAAACTGAAATTATTAATACTTTTATTTTCTATTTATTTATTTGTATTCTTTTGTCTGTTATTACTATCCTGTGTCGACCAGAGGAGGATGGGTTCCCCTTCAGAGCCGTGGTTCCTCTCAAGGTTTCTTCCTACATTGCAGGGAGGTTTTTCTCAACGCTGTCGCCTTTGGCTCATTAGGGGCTCGGACCCGGATTCTGTAAAACTGCTTTATGTCAATGTCAGTTGTGAAAAGCGCTATAGAAATACATTTTACTTGACATTTTGTATTTCAATCAGGACATTAGGGTTTGAAATGTGTCGCCTTTCTGGCTCAGGAGCTGTTATAACAGGGTTCTTAGGGAGTACATGACCATTTATGATTAGAACAGAAATCCAGTGTCCTTTATAAGAAAGATCCAAACAAGAGATTGTTCTGTAGCAAAGGTGAGATTAGCTCTGGGAGATTGGATGGCACTTTGATCCAGAGGACAAAAGCTGGACTGCTTCAGGAGACCATGCCAGGGTTCCAGAACTCGGGCACGGAGCTGCTGTCTTTGTGCCAGGAAACATGCGAGGCAAGAACAGGGCCTGTAGCTGAGGGAAATCATCTGCCTGGCTGAGTGTGTGTCTGCTTTCAGAGCAGCAGAGGAGAAAAGTTTCACTCTCCCTTATAAGGGCTCTCACTCTTGGCTGGAGAAGTGTTGAGCTTTATTGCAAAGGCCCTTGCTGTGCCTCTTTCCTTCCTTTCAGATGTTCTGTAAAACCCTTCGTGTTCAGCTTGCAAAGAAGCTATTTTGACTCAGTAACAGATGAACAAACTGTTTTCAAGAAGAACCAGCTTGCGTTTGTGCAGATTTTGAATATGGGCCTTTTGGACATACTGTTTAATTTTTTTTGACCAATTCTTGGTCAAAAAATTACAGTATTGTGTAATCAATTCAGTTTTATTTCTATAGCGATTTTTACAACAGTTGTTGTCACAAAGCAGCTTTACAAGGTCCGGGCCCGAGCCCCTAATGAGCCAAGGCGACAGAGGCGAGGAAAATCTCCCTGAATTACGGAAGAAACCTTGAAAGGATACAAAGCTCAGTAGGGGAACCCATCCTCCTATGGTCGACACTGGATTGCAATGAGTAAATCTTAAAAATATTAAAAATACCAAGCAGAATTCTTGTTTATTTTACTTATATATATATATAAAAATGAAAAATATTTACTTATTTATATGGAAAAATTGTTTGTGTGTGTGTTTGTTCCATGTCCTAGAGAGAGTGTGTTGATTGTGTTTTCTTACATGTTTTCAAATGCAAAAATTACCACATCTTTTATTTATCAAGGGGTGCCTTTTTGCATAAGACTGTATATATAAAACAGTAAAACAAAAAAACAAAACTCTTTCTCTTTTTATATATATATTTTTTTTTGTTTTGTTTTGTTTGTTTACTGTTTTAGGTTTTTGATGGAGAAACACTCAATGAATTCAAAGTAACTTGTTAAGTAGATCTGAATTGTGCTAGAGGGCAATTACTTCTTCTCAATAAATGTCATTGTTTTTCCCAGTTCAACACCTCTGGAAGTAAACAGGTTCCATTAATCCATTCAGTTGTCAATAATGAATAAAACAAATGGCAAAATGATTTGTGCAAATCAAACACGTTTGTTATTTCCAAAACACAAACCAGCAGGCAGCTAGATTGCCATTGTCAACATGAGTGCAATTGACTGAACATTTCTTTCCCTAGCTTGTCATTTCCGCACAGCTCTTGAGCTTTGAGTTCAGGTGTCCTGATCTCTGCTTTTCGTCTTAAGCTCCCCATCCCACCTTAAAATCTCTTCTAGACTCATCCCTTGGCCCCATTTAAATAATCCCTGCAATTCCTGATTAGCCACTGCCAAGTGCAATTCCAGGCATAGGCTACCTAGACACCACCCAGGCCAAAATAAAGTTAATTGATCACCTCCTCCATGTCAATAAACCCCCCACCCCCTGGAACGATGTTGGCACCCCCCCCCAATCTCTGACAAAAAACTTGTCCATCAACCAGGCCCCCTCCACGGACAAAAAAAATTCCATTAACTACATCATGGGGGGCAGCAGCATGGGGTGCGATCTGGCCTCCAGTGCAGAAATGCCACTGCCAGCTGGAAACTCAAACAGGCCTATTGAATAGGTTCATTCTGTAGCAAAGAAAGGCACTTAGCTGTTTTTCATTTTGCTGTAACACAAGCCTCTAAAATCCAACATCTGCTGGGCAATGAACGGACAGCATATGGATCAGACATCCCTGGCATGGCTGGAGGATTGACAACGATCCTAGTTAGGCATATCAATCAGGTCAAACAGCTGGAGGAACAATAGTTAACATATCAATGAGGTCAGACAGTTGTAGGAACAGTGGTTAACATATCAGTTAGGTCAGAGAGCTGGAAGAACAATGACTAACCTATGAACCAAATATATGACTGGAGGTTAAACATGCAGTGTGCTTGATTAAATCAAAGAGCTGGTTCCAATCAAATGACAGAAGGATCAACAGTGGAATACAGATTTGTTGGAAAATAGCTGGAGGTTCAGGAGCTATACATGGTTCATAAGGAGGATGCTCAATTGTTCCTGAGCCTAGAAGTTGCTTTGGACAATTGATGAAATGTAAATGTATATGTAGGAAAACCGAAGGACCAATAGATAATTAAAAGACCACTTAGCATATGACAAAAGTCAAGAGGACCAACATCTAGCATATAGAGAAGATCAACAGGATTAACATCTGGCATATAGAGAAGATTTACAGGATTAACATCTAACACATGGAGAATATCTACAGGATCAACATCTAGCACATGGTGAATATCTACAGGATTAACATCTAGAACATGGAGAAAACATCTAGCATGTAGAGAAGATCTACAGGATTAACATATAGCAAATAGACAATATCTCCAGGATTAACATCTAGCATGTAGAGAAGATCTACAGGATTAACATCTAGCACAAGGAGAATATCTACAGGATTAACATCTAGCACAAGGAGAATATCTACAGGATTAACATCTAGCACATGGAGAAAATCTACAGGATTAAGATCTAGCAAAATGGAGAATATCTGCTGGATTAACATATATCATATAGAGAAAATCTACAGGACTAACATCTAGCACATGGAGAATATCTACTAGACCAACATGAAGCACATGGAGACTATATACTGGACCAACATGAAGCACATGGAGAATATCTACTAGACCAACATGAAGCACATGGAGAATATCTACTGGACCAACATGAAGCACATGGAGAATATCTAGTGTACCAACATCTAGCATGTGGAGGAAATCTACAGGATTAACATCTAGCACATAAATATCTAGTGTAGCAACATCTAGCATAGGTATCAGTTGGAGGACATCCAGAGGATCATAATCTAGTAAATGTGTCAAACTTAGAATTTGTGGAGGATGGACATCTAGCATGATTAGAACGGATGACTGGATTGGAAGATTGAAACATTATGATTGTAATGAGCTTTAAAAAATGGATGAAAATTGAAGACCTTGAAAAACGATGGACCTCTAGTGTTCTGATTCTGTTTGGCTTATATGTTGTTTGGTCATTACAGTCATTGTAGTTTAGTTTTGTTTTAGTAAGTTTATTTCTATCATAAAAGCAAAAATAAGTAAATGTGACATTCACAATCCTTAAACATACTTTCTGTCCATTACGATTTCATTAAATACTCCACACGTGTACAGTATAGGTCCTTATAGGTCTGAAAGGCCAAAATTTGAGAAGGTTATGTTGGACATAAGATTGTCATTAACTGTCAAGCACACTTGGTTCTATGTAATTATCCCTTCACTGTCTGTTAGTCTCCTTCCATTTTATCTTCACCTAATCAAGTCTTATATCTTTTTCCTCAGCACGTCCACATTTTGGTGGCATTTCTCACATTCATTGAATCTTCTGCTGACTTGCATCATCTCAACAATTATGTATTGTTATTTAGGTCAAATCCTCATTTCAAGTCTATTACAGTGAAAATAATTTCCTTAGAATATGTAATACACCTTGGGGACTGCATATTTTAATCATTTTTAAAAGTATGAGTTATCTTCTTTTAATTATATATTGACTTTAAGTGGAACACGCCCCTTGAGTTGGATTGAGGAGTGGTGACAACAGAGACCAGGAAATGACTGAGAGAAGCGCAAAGCTTTACTTAGGAACCAAGAACATGACCCACCTAAAAAAAGGCAGGGACAGTTAACAAGACACAGCAGGATAAGAACAAAAGGAAATGGCAAATTGCAGACCAGAACAAAGCAACCACATGAAACGAAAAAAATTACTGATGGAAGTTTTGAATAAATAAATAAATATCACCCAGATATGCTAATATGACAGGTATATGGGAGGTGGCTTTTTTCTAATAAAGCACATATCACATTACTTAACTGCCTTCAGTAACACACCCATGGTACTGTGGTGAATGCAGTCAGTTTAAATGAATAATTTTTTTATTAAAATCTTGAATAAAAAAATAAAATATAGTATAAAAACCATATATATATATATATTTTAATTAATTAATTAATATATA
>JBBIGC010030840.1:0-12222 GCA_037576955.1 Lepidarchus adonis
TGTTTGGAGGAGAAAGAATGCTGAGTTGCATCCAAAGAACACAATACCTACTGTGAAGCATGGGGGTGGAAACATCATGTTTTGGGGTTGTTTTTCTGCAAAGGGACCAGGACGACTGATCCGTATAAATGAAAGAATGAATGGGGCCATGTATCGTGAGTTTTTGAGTGAAAACCTCCTTCTTATTGTAACTAAAAAACAATTCCAATTGTGGATTAACAGAACAAAACAGATAAACTAAAATTCAGAGTACGTTTCTGAGTATTTTTAACTAAAATATCAATATTAATATATTATGGTCAACAACCCCACGAGCGCGCGCTCAGGCTTTAGACTACGTGAGGCAGCACGGGAGAGAGCCCTTTTAAATCAGCCCTCACTCGCCGGCGAGAAGCCGATTGGTCTGTGGGGAAAACCCGAAATGGATTTGCCAAGTTTCCGGATCCGCTCCATCGCGTTTCGAACCAGAACCTCTTCATTTGCACTGCGCAACGCGTAGGAGTTCTCAGTGATCCATTGCGGGTTTTCCATCAAACACTTGGTGAATCAGAAAGTTAGAGAGTTTTGGGAACTCCACAGAAGTCTCAGCGGCTCGAGCTAAGCTACAGCAGCTCCGTCAATGGCTGCGGTCTGAGAGAGCAACACTCTGAGAAATATCACAGCACCAGCGTGAGTATCTTTTTCACCTCAGGACAGAAACCAGCAACACATTTTGTGCTTATCTCTAAATTACCTTTGAATTCCTCGATATACATGAGTTATAGTCAGAGGTGATACTCCCATTTAACCAGGCAAACACAATATTTGTGACTTTTTTTTATTAGGTTCTATTTTAATATTTCATATTCAGTTTTTAAATCGTATTCTTGAGGACTTATTTCATTCTGTTGCATTGGTTCAGCAGCTGGACTTGATTTTTTATTTTATTTATTTATTTATTTAATGTAGGAACAGGTGACAGTGAATTTTTTTTCTTCATTCTCTGTTTTAATCCCAGTATAGCACCAATGGCAATTACATTTTGTTATTTTCAGTACTGACAGGTGACGTTGGCCCTCAGAGGGGCAAGAGAAGGTTAAAGCAGGTCTTCTGGAGACATGTATGCGGTCCTGCTGCTGCTCGGCTGTGGTAAGTCATCTAGTGACCCCTGAATCTGGAGCATCCTCCGGGATAAATGTGTGTGGCATCTGATCTTTGCTTAAAAATGTAAGAATGTTGAATGAATGAACTTCTAGAGCCTGATTATAATGTCATTTGTTTTCACGTTTCATTGTTATTATTTAATGTGCATTATTTGATGAAGTGTAGTTGGACATCAGAGAATATCTTTTTTAGAATATGAGGAACTTTATATGTAGTTTTAAGAATACGTTTAGCTTTTTGTGGAGTCCCTGATCCATCCTGTGCCCTTTCTCACTTAACAGTCACTTTTTCATTGTTAACCCCCTTTTCAAGATGAGGATTCTTACACTTACCACCCATGGAGGGTCTGCCTGGGTGGCATGTGCATGTGTGTGTGTGTGTGTGTGAGAGAGAGAGAGAGTGAGAGATGGGGGGATGGAGGTGTTTGTGGGGTTAGTAGTAAGAATTTAAAACTCTTTAATCCCTGTTGAGTTTTTAATATGCGAGTGGATCCACAATACAAAGACTTTTGTCTACTTTTGCCCTCTGCCCTTCACCACAGACAGACCAGCAGACACTATCCTCTGAGTATTTATTCTATACCATGCGGTTGCCTCATTGTCCTTTTTAGTACTTCATTCCAAACTGACCCCCCACACACCTGTTGCTGGTCCAGCAACTGGAACCAAAACTGCCCACACTAAATCTAACTCCACTAACTGTTTTCATGAGACCAGTCTGGATGTTATGGGTTTCCTCAGGCCGACAATTTGTCTCTGTTATCTGTTTACAGTTAGCTGACAGGCTAGCAGTTAGCCACTTAGCAGCTGAAATGAATGAGCACTAAAAGGGAAATGAGGTCAACAGGCGGCCGTAACTGTGTTTTTGAGCGATATTAAATATTAAATACGGACTGTCATGTTTACGCTCAGAACAAGATGCATCACAGTACTGTTAACTGAACTTTTTGTGTAGTCTCAGCACTGTAGTTGTAGCTGGATATGCTAACCTCATTCCCTGAAAAGTTAGCGTGGACCTTTATTTCAATGATGAAAGAAGAAAAAAACTGACCAACTTTAATTACCCACAATCATGGACCTACAGTGTTTTATAGATATGAAAAGTTTTAGAATTTGATACCTGTCTGCAACATAAGTTAGGACAATGGAACAAAGGCGTATGTTACATCACTTTTCCTTTGAATTAGGTTTCTGTTGTTTGAGAATACTAATTGCAAGTGGAATTTCTGTCCATTCTTGAGTTCAGCTGTGGTCACAGTTGCCTCATTCTCCAGTTCCATACATTTTCAATAGGAGACGGGTCTGGACTGGTGGCAGGTCAGTCAAGCACAGAATAGAGTGTAGAATAAGGCCTGACATTGTTTTGCTAAAACAACCATGTACTTCCTGCAAAAAGACGTCACCTTGATGGCAGCAAATGTCTCCCATGGGATAGGCATCAATACTCATTCTTGACATGTTGATTTCAACATCTGTTTTTCCAGAAAACAAGCAGAATCATGGATTCATCTGACTACAGCATGTTTTCTCCTTCCATTGGTCCATTTGACATGAGCTTGGGCCAAGGGGATTTGGCAACATTCCAGACACAGAACTGATGTATGGCTTTCTCTTTGTGTAGCAGAGTTCCATGGCCTATGTTAAGTGACGGTGATTTTCCAAAGCTCGTGTGGCTATATTTATTACAGTACCAGTTCCTCTTGCAGTCCATTTTGAGGGGTTGAAAGTAGCTGACACTCAACAGTGGCTTGCCCTTTGTGGAATGGCATTTCTTTCTTTTTACAGTGTTATGTACCGTAAATGGTGAAAGACATCAATTCTTTTCAATCTTGATTCAAAATTGATTGACAATTGTCAAAAAAAAAGTTTGGCATGAATTACTGAGCCAGAGTCTGTCTTAGTTAGCAACCATGGTGGATTCTTCTTTTATACCCAATCATGAAACTCTCACTCGTTACCTGTTCACTCGCTTATTGCTTATTGTTTCACTTTTATCATCTAAACTAATGCATTGTACATTTGTACATATTTGAATCACATAAATTTAATATATTAATATATATTATTTAATATAATATTATATTTATGTTATTTGTTTATAAATAATATATTTATAAATAATATTTATTTAATATATATTCTGGACAAATAAAAAAAAATTATTTCCCGGTCACAGTGTCCCATTGAAAGAATAATACTATGTTCTTCCTTCATTTTGGACTAATTACTTTATTTGATACTTATCTTCTGTCTATATATTTTTTTTTACCTGTGGGACATTAAAAAATCTTCATATAATCACAGAGAATCTGTGTGCTTATACATTTCTTGGGGGAAAAGAAGTCCCAACAATACGATCCTAGCTTTGTAAAGTGTGACAAAACAAAAGAGTAACTAGATTAGATTTAGCAAATTATTATTCCATACACACAAACATAGATGCCCCCCCGCCCCACATCTTGAGTTACGGTTAAACCTGTATGTACATTTGTGGTGTTGGTGGAGGGGGGAGATGGGATATGTTAGAACTGAGAGTTACAACTTAGGCTAAGTGGTGAATGCCATATATAGAGTGCGCAGGGCTTGTCTCAGGTTCCTCTGCTTTTTCCATCGTCGTCTCTAAACCGCAGACCATTTTTTACACTATTCAGATCATCTGTTTTTCTTCCTGTGCCATTATCTGGCATAAGTGTCTGTAGGTGACGGGTTGCATGGCTGCTGAGGCCTGTCACTAAGAGGTGGATGATAAAGCTGACGTACGGAGGAAGAGAATGTGTAGATTGTAGGGGGTGAGCAGAGAGGAGGCAGAGATGATTATAGCAGAATGTTATTTTTGGTGGAGTAAAGTTCTAATGAACATAGCGGGAGGTGAGGGGTGAGGGTCAGCAGACACTGAGACGCTTTTAGGTCCAGTTACATTTACTGTCTGATGACTGTCTGAGTTAAATTAGAGTCTTTTGAACCAGACATGTGCTGTATGACTGTAACCTCCACCAACACATGTTATATGTTGCACATTAGTTATGATGATTGTTTAAGTTTTCATGAGAAATTAGATTCACATTCTGTGGTGTGGAATCTCTATGAAATTGTACAGCATATTACACTCCAGGGTCCTCTACTCTAATTTATTAAGGTTTTCTGACTGTGCTATTATACAGTAACCATTTCCTCTTAAAATTAAGGATGGAGCAATGCCACCTATTCAAGTGTCCAGTCCGTGAGGGTTGGTGTCTAGACCAGTTTGGTGATTTCCTTGCTAAAACACATCTGGTTCAACTCACCAGGCTTAGGGAGTGTATCTGAGGAGGAGAACTCCAAAACTGGGCTGGACACTGGCCATCTCTGGGTAAGGATTGTTTCTTATTCATTCTTTTTCAAGATTCAAGATTCAAGAGGTTTTTATTGTCAATACAGCCGTATACACAGTACACAGTGTATTGAAATAGCGTTCCCCCCCCCCACCCCCCAGTGCATTTGTAAAGAAAAAGAAATAAAATCTAAAGTACAAAAACAGAATATAATAACTATACACATACTTAAAAACAAAAGGAAGATATGAAGAAATGAATTATATACATACACTGAACAGAAAGACAAAATACATTTGACATTTTAAAATGACAGTGCAAATGAGTGCAAAAAAGAGAAAATATTTTGTGTGCAAAAAAATTTCTATTTTCTCCCTTTGATACTCATTCCAGCATTTTCTGCTAAACCTGATGCATAAACCACATATTGAATCAGTACCAACTCCATTTAGAAAACACACTTTTTTAGAACACATTTTAGAACAGCGCAGAATTTCTTTATGTTTTTACAATGAGTTATGATTGTGAAATAATTAATCATGTTTTTGTATCTCTTGTCAGTTATAACAGTGACGTTTTTTTTATTTTTCTATTTAATATTTCCTTGTTCTTGTCCCATGCACATTTGTGGGTTTTCCCTGCTCTAACACATCACACTTAACTTATAATTAATAATGCTGTTGGAGGAGACACTAAAATGAATGAATGGATAAGTAGAGCAGGATTAGCCTGGACTAAATGATGAACAATGTGAAAGAGCAACACATCACAAGCCTCCTTTAATGCTGGAAAAAAGAAACAAGACGGATTGAAGAAATGTAACATAAAACGCAGAAGGGCTTATGCTGGCAAATCCTTTTCTGAAAGGCGCAGCTTTAGTGCTGAGTGGAGGAGAGGAGTCTGCTTCCTTTTGCTTCTCTTTCTTCAGCCTGTTTACCTTCTACTTACTTTGGCTGCTTTTTAGTAATCTGTGCAGAGTACAGCTGTGTGTCGAGAGAGAGGGGAGCAGGTACGGATTTGACACAGGCCTGAGCCCGCAGTGTGCGCGGAGGCTAAACCAGCCTCCGGAACTGCACCCAGCAGAACAATGGACGAGCCAGAGTCTTTGATAGATCAGTGAGAGGAGGAGGAGCAGGGGAGAGGGGTGGAAAAATGAAAAGAAAGAGGCTGTAGAGGGCAGGAATAGCTGAAGTTTCTTCCTTAGGGGCAGGGATTTAGATTTAGGGAGAAAGATGAGGAGGAGAGAGGGAGGGAAGGAGGGAGAGAGTAGGCATACACTGTCAGAAAGAACTTTCATGGTAGAAACACTGTCAGTGGTTGGTTCACTCATGGGAATGTCTTTAGTACCTTTAGATCGACGTCATGGTCCAGTGCACTTCAATCTATTCACTTTGTCTGTGTGTAGACAGTGGCTATCGCTTTATATCTCTTGTTTTAGTCTTTCAAAGGCCTGAGCAGTCTCACAAACCTGTAACTGCTAGGAGAGAGTTTTAGCTTTCAAACGTTAGCTACAGATGTAAGACAATGATTTGTGGAGTAGTAAGTTAATATAATTAAACATTATATTTGTATTCTCTGGTTTCAGCATTGTTACAATGGTTAGTACAATTTCAATGAGATGTGGTCTCACGGCTGTGAGTTAATTTCTGTGATTAGATTTATATTAACAATTACAGTCACCTTCAACCAGGGGAGTCGCTAGGATTGAAAGATTGGGGGGGGCTTGGCCCCCAGGGTTATAGGAAAGCGTGTATAGTGAGCGCTGAAATGTTTTGCCAAACCTAAATAGGCTTCATTAGTTGTATTTTAAATTTGGATTCCTTTCACTTAAGGAAACATACGTTAAATTAAGCAATGAACAGTTATTGACAACTACTCACAATCTGACCCCCGCTTCTTCCTGTTCAACTACAGATCAACACAAGCAGCGGCATGTACCTTCCCCCTGGGTCCTAGTGCACGCCTTCTGCCTATAGCAGTTGTTCATAATTTGAATTAAATAATAATAACTAGACAATTTAAAATTTCCTGCTTTTATTTGTTAAGTTCTACAGTGATATCATATATGAAATGTATGGATATATAATTTGAAATTATAATTATAGTTTATAATAATTTTTGTATGATTATCCCTATATATTTAGGGGGGCTGAAGCCCACCCAAAAGGGGCCTAATGACGCCAATGCCTTCAACATAGAATAATGGCTTATTATAATTACTCCCTAGTTTCTACACTTTGTGTTTAAAATGTCTGATAAGTGTCCCAAATAGTTTTAGTCTTGCTGTGGTGTGAGTAGGTTATTTCAATCATCAAAACAAACAGTAGATTGATGCATTACAAATACAATTGCTTGTGAAAACCCCAGTAATCAATTAATTGGCCTAAATGTGACAGATACATAACTGGCATTTGTGATACAGTTTTTCACTAAAATAATATTAAAGCAGTATGAAATAAACATGCCATAATGACTTCATCAAAACAGTATTTTTTATACATTACTGATGATTGATGAAAAAACATTGTCAGTGACGAGTCTGTCAGCTAAAGAACTTTTATGGCGGTAAAATATATGTTTAGTATAAGGCCACCAAGCTTTTTTCTGGGAATGGTTAAAAACAAAAGAAAATGAAAAATAAGAGTAAATGTAATACATTATATGTTGGAGTATCTGTTCATGTAATCATTCATTCAGTCATCACATTCCCTTTGAAGTGAAAAGTTGAATCGGAACACAGTCAAGTGATAAGGGTTTCTTTTTTTATTTATTTCATTTACTTTTATTTAACCAGGAAGGTCCCATTGAGATTTGAAACCTCATTTTCAAGGGAGTCCTGGTCAAGATAGGCAGCAAATAGTACAAAATAGTTTAAAATTTCAACAGTTAAGATACAAAACAGAAAACATAAAAGAAAAAAAAAATGTACAGACAAACTATGCAAAACATGAGCAAGTAATGGAATTGGCCTCAAAAACTTTCAGCTTGGTTTTAAATCCACTTAAAGGTGGGCAGCCATAGCACAATGGTTAGAGAAGTGGGTTTGTGACTGAAGGGTTCCAGGTTCGAATCTCAGAACCGGACAGCAGGCTGAAGTGCCCTTGAGCAAGGCACCTAACCCCCAACTGCTCAACATGTACGTCGCTCTGGATAAGAGCGTCTGCCAAATGCTGTAAATGTAAAGGTATCAGTTTGTCTATTATGACACCTGCATGGTTTATTCAAGTCTTTTTAAATGGTCAAAAATGTGAGGGATACTTCAGGTCATATTGAGTTTTGTCTCTTTCGATTTGTATTAACACTATCACGGTAATGTGACAACATATGCATGCCTCCTGTAGTCTCAGCACACACACACACACACACACACACACACACACACATACACACACAGGAAGAAAACCTGCCAAAATGGAAGCAGAGAGGGATGGTTGGAATGGGTGCAGATATCTTCACGTTGTGTTTACATAGGTTATTACTACATCCAGTGTGGGAGTGTGAAGACTCAACCTCCTTATCTTTGTGCTAATTATGACTCTGAAACTTTGCTGCACCAGTAGTTATATGTGGTCTAAACAGCAACCTAGCACCAAACACAATTCTCAGAATTCTTTTTTCTTTTTTCACATTGTTCGTGGTAATAATAAGATAATAATAAGTCAATTTTTGCAATAAAGGATTAAGAACAGGATGGGATTTATAGTAAAAAAATTACTTTTAAATAATTGTAAGTGAACTAGTAGCCAACTTTACCATACCAAGGTTGCACCTGCATAATTAAACAAAACCTTTATCTGATTTTGGCTCATCTGAAGAACAGAATTTCTGATTATCTACTGACAGAGCTATTATAGCAAAACAAGGAAATTTTATTCAGCTATTCAGACCTGCTGGCTACTCACTGAGTACAAAGCACCTAAAAAGCAAAGCATTTTTTGGAAAGACTAAAACGATCTCTAGCGGAGCTGAAACAGAGGGGACACTGCACATACCGCACATCACTCCTCACCCTCGCTAAGAGACATGACACCAAGTTCTGGACAGAAGTCACTGACGTGCTAAGAGTTATCTGGCTGTAGTTTGGAATCCGCCAAAATGAAAAATCAATAATGGTAATATTTGTCTGAAATATAATTATTGTCGATATTGCTGTTGAGTAATTGTTTCAGCCCCTGAAGAGTAAGAATGTGAGAGGCAGATGCTTAATCAAACAACAGAGAAGCAGAGAAATCAAAAAGACGATTGTTTTTCTTCTGTCCAACGTGCTGGTTATAGTTCAGCCTGCTTGACAATCCTCCAGACATTAACCTGTCTCACTGTGTTTGTCTTTCGTTGGTAGTGTGCGTGTGTGTGGGTCTGTCTCTGTGTGTGTGTGTGTGTGAGAGAGAGAGAGAGAGGGAGAGAGAGGGAGAGAGAGAGAGAGAGAGAGAGAGAGAGAGAGATTAACCTTGGCCTGTCTACCTCATCGCGTGTTTGCTGGAGAGAGTCTTGGCTGGAGTTCTGAACATTGTTAATTCTGACTGGTTGTCAGGGTTACGCTAAGGTTGTGTATTTCAGGAGAGCACTCACAGTTCACTTTAAACATGACATCACATAAGAAGTAAAAAAAAACACATTTTGTAGTTTAGAAGTTTGTGTTAAATAAATGTTAAACTCGTTCATTTTTTTTTCTAGCAAGTATATGTGAGCAGCTAATCAGGTACTTTCTTAACTGTTCCAGGTGCCAGTGCTCCAATAGTTTTTTAATATCATGATGCATCACTGGTACAACTTATAGGGTTGTAGGGGGTGTGACTCCCACGGTAGTAAACAGAAAGTTGCCACTAGGCCGCTTGCTGTCTCTATTATAGCTGCATTCCGTTCATTTACAGCCAAGCGTTATTTTTGCCATGTTGGTGCTGCCAGTGTTTTCAGCAGATGCATGTATTGTCTGTTCTAAGTTAATTGTTTAAGATGTCATTGTTTGAGTGATACTAAAATCACAGTTAGGCTTCAAGACTGCTATGAGACGGTCATTAACCTATGTTACTATTAATATAATTTCCATAGTGATATTTCCATTAAATATAATACACAACTAGTGACACCTGCATTAATTTGCAGTTTTGATTTTTTATTTATTTATTCATTTATTTGTATTCTTTTATATTTATTTATGTTATTTCACTGTTTTTGCTATATGTTTCACACGCCATAAAGTAAAGCTGGCTTTGCACCCCTGATACTAACAATTTATTGATACTAACAATTTTTAGTCCTAGTAGTAATTCATTAGCTGTGACCCTTTCATTAACGCTGCATGCTGCTAAAATTTATATATTTATATATGCTTCTGTTTTTTTAATCCTAAAATCCTAAAATCCTACTCAAAATCCATCAGTCTACATGGGTAAAGCAGCTGTCACAACTCCATTTAATTCCTCAACTCCAAATCTTTTCCTCTTGATTCAGTGAACTATGGGGTGAAAATATGTCTAAAGGCTTTTGTTCTTTGTCACTCACAACAACTGTGACTTTCAGAGGTTTAAGAAAGATGTACTTGGTGATTTCCCTTCCATTTTGCCTGCGATCTATCAGTTTAAATGGCCCGAACCTCCTCTGTAGCTTGTAATGACAGAGCAAAGTTAACAACTTGTAAAACCCACTCACTTCTAAACAACGGGAAGACCTTTGGTGTGGCTTCCTAACAAGTACCTTCTAGATGGTCATATAGCATCTGTAATTAAGTTTGAACACAGAGAGACTGAGCCAGTGATTCATTAGCTGTGTGATGTGTGTATAAGCATAAAAGCAGAGGAAAGTCTGGGGGAAACAGAAGGATGGTTTTAAGATTTATGTTGATGTAGTTTATGCTGAAATATTTCAATTTCAATGTGGACAATGTGATAATATTAGGAGTGTAGCAATACAGTCAAGCTAAGCACTAGCAAAACACTATTAGCAACATGTTAAAGAGAGAAAGATTAATGCAGAGGAAAGTCTTGGGGAAACAGAAGGATGGCTTTAAGATTTATGTTGATGTAGTTTATGTTGAAATATTTTAAATTCAATGTGGACAATGTGATAATATTAGGAGTATAGCAATACAGTCAAGCTAAGCACTAGCAAAACACTATTAGCAACATGCTAAAGAGAGAAAGATTAATGCAGAGGTAAGTCTGGGAAAAACAGAAGGATGGCTTTAAGATTTATGTTCATGTAGTTTATGTTGAAATATGTCAATTTCAATGTGGACAATGTGATAATATTAGGAGTATAGCAATACAGTCAAGCTTAGCACTAGCAAAATACTATTAGCAACATGTTAAAGAGAGAAAGATTAATGCAGAGGAAAGTCTTGGGGAAACGGAAGGATGGCTTTAATATTTATGTTGATGTAGTTTATGTTGAAATATTTCAATTTCAATGTGGACAATGTGATAATATTAGGAGTATAGCAATACAGTCAAGCTAAGCACTAGCAAAACACTATTAGCAACATGCTAAAGAGAGAAAGATTAATGCAGAGGTAAATCTGGGAAAAACAGAAGGATGGCTTTAAGATTTATGTTCATGTAGTTTATGCTGAAATATTTCAATTTCAATGTGGACAATGTGATAATATTAGGAGTATAGCAATACAGTCAAGCTTAGCACTAGCAAAACACTATTAGCAACATGTTAAAGAGAGAAAGATTAATGCAGAGGAAAGTCTGGGGGAAACAGAAGGATGGCTTTAAGATTTATGTTGATGTAGTTTATGTTGAAATATTTCAGGCTAAAGAGAGAAAGATTATCACTGTCACACAGATTTAGGATTAGCCTTTTTTCAAATTCGTCAAGCTATTCCTTTCTGTCAGACATTAGCAGTAGTCAAAGAAAAGGCTGTCAAGGCTTAATTGAAAATTTCCTGTCAATCTCTTGTCATCCAAAGCTTTTCCTACTGCATAATGAATGAAAGCATGATTTCATTTTCCATTTAGAAAGCAACATGTTCAGACTACACCAGAGTTTATGTTTGGCTTCAGTTTAAAACATGGCCACTCTTTCTCTCACTGGCAAGAGCTGACCAAAAAGTTTTTTAGACATAAAGGTGAAAAGGATTTGGTTTCCTTTGCACTACCTCAATGCCCTGGACAGGATTGAGCAGGATTCTCTGCATCGTTTTGTGCTTTCATGTTTTTTCATTTCTTTATGACGTTTTACTTTTAAATAAAATGAATAACAACAATCCATCCATTCATTTTCCAAACCGCTTTATCCGGTTCGGGAAGCTGGAGCCAATCCCACCCAACCAAGGGCCAGGGTAGGGTACACCCTGGCAACACAGATTCATACATACATTATATAAAATGTCTGTGTATCATAACATAGAAAAAATCTATAAAAAAAAGTTAAAAGTTAATAGTTCATCTTGTTGTATGGAAGATATTCACACATACTGTAATGCCCTTACACTACCAAATTTTTTATTTTATTAATTTTATTTTCTACTTTATTTTGGTGACTTTTGAGCCCTTTAATGTTATTTGCTATAACAACTACTAAAATGAACAAAAAACACTGGAAAACTGAAAGTTCTAAAACTTTTGACCAGTAGTGTACATTGGCAAACCGAGTTCAACTAGATGTAGGTTTGCCCAAGCATTTTACAAAAACCCTTACAATGTTTATCCATACTCCTCTGGGAATTGTGCTTACAGGCTCTTTCTATCTCTCTCTCTCTCTCTCTCTCTCTCTCTCTCTCTCTCTCTCTCTCTCTCTCTCTCTCTCTGTGTGTGTTTGTGTGT
>JBBIGC010030851.1:0-12222 GCA_037576955.1 Lepidarchus adonis
ACACACACACACACACACACACACACACACACAGACACACAGACACACAGACACACAGACACACAGACACACACACAGGCTGACACTGTCTGACACTAGATAACAAAAGAATCACAGATGCTCAGACAACATGAAGACAGTAAGCATGTTCAAATGCCACTAAAAAAGGTTGTAACCCCTCCCACAGACACACACACGTACACACATGTGCACAGGCAAGCACAGACACATGTACACAGCTTACTGTAGGGATATCCAAGATGGGTATCAGGGCACTTTTAACTGATGCAGCTCGGCTCAAGCTCGAACGAGCCAAAGCCAGATCTTTAGTTTTACATCAGTTGTTGTGCTGCATGTAGGTGCTGTAAATGAAGAGAATAGTGCCAGCACACAGTTAAAATGTCAGCAGTCTAGAAGTATTTTAAACTGAAAACATTTAAGTTGTCCAATGGTCACGTTTAATACAACCAATTTGATACGACACCAAAACAATGAACACAATGAAATACAGTGAGTACAGTCTTGTAACTGATTGCACTGAAGCAACACAGTGGAGGATGGAGTAATTTCCTCAAGACAGTGAAGAACTGAATTCATTGCTTTGGATCACCAGCCAATCAATGTGGTAGAGAATAAAGAATTCTCACATCTTTCGGAGCGATGATGTGCCTGACACCTTTGACAATGCATTTCAGACACTGCCCTACCAGAGCTTCATAGCAAGATTCCCGATAACCTACGAGGTGTTTTATCAGATGTGACTGTGTTTTACTCAAGACATTTGGAATTCCAGTGTTTGCTATATTTAGCTTCACTGTGCTATGGAATGACTCGGTGTTTGATTTAAAGTTTCGCAGCTCACATACGGCGGAGTGTGTACAACAGGCATTTGAGGACATGCTGGCACTTGGGAAATAGATAAGAAATGGCCCACATCATTTCATATCAATTGAGAAGTATATATGCTGGATTTTATTATCTTTAATGCACTTGAATGTGAATGGTGGATTGGCATTGGAAATGGCAGATGTTTTTTTTCTTTATTTTTTATATAGGCTCACAACACAAAAGAGAAAAATCTAACCTTAAACTGGAGTATTTATTAATTGAGGGAAAAAAAATCATGTCATGCACTCCAACAAGGTTCCTGGAGCATCTGGTTATAGCACAACAGCATCATATATACTCTACCATACTTCACAGAGTGAGGTGTTTCTCTTATTTGGGTTTTGCCTATATTTTAGAGAGGAAAACATTATTAGAAGCATAAGAACACATTTTAACCAGGTGTGTCAATACTTGTGGATGGCCCTGTATTTTAAAAAAAATTATTTAAAAAGGACATGATCACGGCATGCCTTGTTTACATCATTCAGTTCAGCTAAATTCTATCCCATGTCTACAAGGTTAATGAAAAGAAACTAGATGCAACTAGATGAAAATCAACCTGTTATGAATCAATCATTTTCTGTGATGTCACAAAAATTGCATTCCTATAGTAGTTTATCCTCACCCATTCACACTGAAGTTATAAGGACCACTTTTAGAATAAAGTGTAAAAAGGCAACAAATCAGTATTAAAGGTACAGTAAAGTTATTGTGTTTTACCCATTTAATTGTTGTTGTTTTTTTTTTTGCTGTTTTAACATCTTCAGTGTTGTCCCATGAAAAGATATAATGAAATATTTACAAAAATGTGAGGAGTGTACTGACTTTTGTGAGATACTGTAACTAATGTACAGTAGAATAGAAGCTAACAAAGCCAGACAGTATTATAATACATACTAGCCTTCAAACACTGCTGGCATATACGTTACTTGAGGCTAAATCCCTTTAATTAACCAAGATTAATCATAGATTATACACTGATCAGAGATTAGCTCCTTCTTTTTTGCTTACCAGGCCTCAAACAGAGAACACCAAATCCAAAACACTCCACCTGACTAAACAATGTCTTAATAAAAAAAGACTGGCAGAAATTTTGATTCATGTACATTATTCCAAAATCAGCAAAATACGTTTTTTAAATAAAACGTTCTTATTTTCCATTGCCCTGGAGATATGTAGTAATGCAGATAATGTAGTGGTGTACACTGCGCACCTAAACCATTACACAGTCATTTCAATTCTGTTGCAATGTATGCCTAAAAAAAGTACAGACAAGAATCAGGTTTTAAGATGGCAAATATTGTTGTAAAACATTTGTTCAGCACATCCTACAGATGCTCAGGCGGACTGAGATCTGGGGAATCTGGAGGTCAAATCAGACCTTCAAGTCAATCATGTTGTTCACACCATCACTGCTCCATTTTTCCAGCTTGCTGGGCACATTATGCCACTGAAGGAAACCATTGTTATGGAAGGGTTTACTTGGCTTGCAACAATATTGGTGATACCGGTCAAAGTAACATCCATACAAGGACACATGCATTTCCAGCAGAACACTGCCAGGAGTCTCACACTGCCTCTGCTGGCTCACCTTATTCCCAAAGTGCATCTTTTCCCCGGGTAAGCAACGCACACACACATGGCTATACGTAAATGTGACTTATCAGACCAGGTCACTTTTTCCCACCTCTTCATGTCCAACTTCTGATGCTCATGGGACCATTGTAGGTTAGGGCTGGTTATTGCCAACAACCTAAAAATACATTGTGTGTCACAATATGGAGCAACGATACGCATCATGATTCATGTTGAATAATGCCTAAAAACAACGGAAGTATTCTAAACAGATGAACTGTCCTTTATTCTGTCATTATTTATATTGCACACTTTAATAGTCTAAACTTTGCAAATTTCCTCCGGGATAATAAAGTTTTTTTCTGAATCCGATTCTTTTGCAAATATTAATTTTGTACTTTTCAGAGTTTCAAAATATATTTTCCTGAAAATATGGATAAAAGAGCCATGTTTGTGGTCACATATAAAAATGTACTGGTTCACCTTCACTAAAGAAATACTGAGTAAATGTAATATTAGTTACACAGTTGACATTCCTACACCAAAATACTTTTTCCAGTTCTGGTTGCAAACAGCGACAGGGATATATAGCAGTATTGTATGATAAACTAAAGATCCATATCCACAGTACTGTGAAGCTTGGCAAACGTGTTTCCTACCAGTCAGCTGTCCTGGTGTTCACTCAATCAGGGAAAAAAAACAATGGAAAAAAGAGAAAAAAATGCAAATGCATTCTTCTTTTTTGTGCTGTAACTTTCCTTTGTTTTGGATCTTGTCCATGTGTCCTTAAGCAATTTCTCTACAATGGCTATAAATACATTTGCACAAGAACTAGCGAAAATTTGCATGTCCTCCATTGTTAGCTGCATTTTTCGTCATGTTGTTAGCCACATTGTTAACTATGTTGTTAGCTAGCCATGTTGATTGCATAAGGTCTATGCCCACTGAACCTCACACATCTCATTTCAGATAAAAGATCTAGGCTCAGTTGTTGCTGGCACCATACAGCTGTATGGCAGATGATTCTTTTTCAAGACTGCCATTACACCATTGGACAGATTGCCAAAAGTTCTTAAACTGCCAATATCGATACAGCAGCATCTGTATCAATGTATGTATTGTCTTTGGGTAGGTCAGAATATTTTATGGTATAATTTCTTTTTTAGCACAGACCTAATGTAGGTGCTTTTTTCAGTGGGTAGGGTTCAACTCAGGCACTTTGACTGGTCTGCAGCTATGCAGCCCCACACAAAGCAAGCTGTGATGAGCCATGTTCTGACTTTTCATTCATGGCCAGAACTTTTTAGCATTTTGGGTTACAGCAGCTTTTTTGTAGGATCAGATCAGGCAGGTTGATCTTTGCTCTCAATGCACATTAGTTAGACTTGGGAATACATTACTTAATTGCCAGTTAGTTCTTCTTCCTATTTCTAGTATGAACATGCCACAGTACTCCACAAAACCTGCTGTGTTGGAGATACCCTGTCATCCTGGCATTACAATTTAGGCCTTGTCAAAGCTGTATGCTAACTTATTTTTCTTTCTTAACTTCAATAACTGACTTTTCACCTACTACCTAATCTATGCTACACATTGACAGGTGCCACTGAAACAAGAAGAAAGTTCTTCACTTTTCCTATTAGTGGTTTCAATGGTATTTATTTAAATACTGAATTGCCTCTATTTAATGATAAGAACAATCACTTTAGAATTTGTATTTCCTACCCTTGGTCTTCTGTAGGACTACTTAACCCATTTTTTAGGGAGTTCAACAGAACCACACAGAGTTGCAAAACATGCAGAAAGGTGTAGTGTTGAAGGGTCACTTAAAATCATGCCAAATTATCCAATCTTCAATTATCCAAAGGGTTGTTCCAAGCAAAAATTTTCACAAAAAGAAGCTCATTTTTCACAATAATTCTAGCCCTGCATGAAGGTGGTGTAATAGTCTCTGAGGGAACAGTGACAAAATGTTTTGCTCTTGATCCTGTCAGACAATCATTTCCAGCCTACAGCCTGATGAGATGTAGCGGGGAAAATATTGAACAAATCTCTGCAGTTGACAGAATGTAATTCAGTCCAGAGAGAGTTAGAGTGGGGGATTGGGCTGATTCACAAGGGAGATAAACACACATTCACACAATGCATTGATGCATTGTGCTGATTCCACTGCGTCTGCAATGTTATAACCTTTTAACGGTTGATAATGACATCAGCTTCCACACACTAATTAATACTAACTTCTCTTGCCTTCATCTGTCTGCATCCTCACATCCCCTTATCCTCATCCTCTCCCCAAGCTCATCTTCCTCTCTTTCTCTCTCTCCCTATCCTTAACACCCTCTCTAATTAGTAATGTCTTTTCTTGTCTCTTTTCATCTCATGTACACTCTTTAGTCAGTATAGGCAAAACTGAGATCACAGATAGCTGCAATATGCAAATGGTCCATCTAACCAATCACCATGTTTTTAGTGTGCATGGTTTAGGACTGCAGCAAAAAATTAATTATTTGAAAATGGAGCAGCAGTGCAGATAGCAGACACATTTCCCAATTTCAAAAGCCAAAACACTTCCATGAGGAAACCACCATTTGATTATCAAGCCTAATGCTAGACTGTCACCAGCAGAACACTGTTGCCAATTCACCAAACACACAGAGGATAGCAATTTCGTTAAAACTCACGAATTGAGAAGACAGTGTCAGTCTTAATACCAGGTGCAATATAAATAATTTCCATGCAAGCATGTGTGTTCTCTGATGCATTTATTACAGTGAACAGATGAGAGTCTGCAGGTTAGCTAGTTACATCAAATTTTGTTTATATGCATGTAAATTTTGTATGTGTACTGTACATACAGTGCCCTCAAAGACATTATTTTCCTTCATTTATCCCCCACTCCTCAGCCTAAAATTTGTAATCAAGCAATTAATGTGGACATTCTTTAATTTAAAGTTATTTGCATACATAAATGACAACAATTTTTATATCAGCCCCCCTCATTTCAGGACACCTTAATGATTAAGACATGGTAATGGTTGGTATATTAAAGCAGTCATGTCTAGTACTTGCATATTTCCTTGTAGGCGATGACTGCTGAAGTCTGTGATTTGTAGACATCACCATGTGCTCAGTATCTTCTCTGGTGATGCTCTGACAAGCCTCTAATCCAGCCACCTTTGACTTTTGAATGTTCTAGGGGCTTGTCCCCTTACATTTCCTCTTCAGCATAAGGAAGGAATGCTCAATTCTGGCTTGACTTTTCAAGAGTGTTTAATTTTTTTGCTTTATGAAACGGCAATGTTGCTTTTAAATCATCTATGGAGATAAATGTGACAGTACCTGGGGCAGTCATATACTGTATGTCACAACACCCCCACCACCATGTTTAACAGATGAGCTGGTATGCCTTGGATCTAAGGTATTTTCTTTTCATCCCCTCATTTTCCTCTCACAGCCACAATTAATCTTGATATCTTCTGTCTATAACATCTGTATCCAGAATGCTGCAGGCTCTTTTAAGTACTTTTTCACAAACTGTAATCTGGAGATCCTGTTTCTGTGGTTTGTGTCTTGAAGTGTAGCCTCTGTATTTCTGTTCATGACGTCGTCTGCTGATAGTAGCCTCTGACAAAGACACTTCTGCCTGCTAAAGGCTTTCTGATATGGGGTACAGATGTTTTGAAGATTTTTTTTTCTTTACCACCCCTCCCCACTGCAATGGTTACTATCAACCTGGAAGACAAGCTTAACAGTTTCTACTGCATGATTTAAAGAAACAATCTGATAACCCCCATCCACTCCACCCCACCGACAGCAGCCCGTTCACACCTCTTCCTACCCCTCCCCCTCATCTGCTGCTATCACTCATCAACATGACGTCAGACGGCTCTTTCAGAAGCAGAAAGT
The DNA here is from genome assembly GCA_037576955.1 of Lepidarchus adonis. Classification (NCBI taxonomy): domain Eukaryota; kingdom Metazoa; phylum Chordata; class Actinopteri; order Characiformes; family Lepidarchidae; genus Lepidarchus; species Lepidarchus adonis. The sequence goes on from JBBIGC010030851.1 coordinate 6,373, forward strand.
CAGGAAGTCACCAGACTTTGATTGTGTTTCACCCTCTTGCCACAAAGCTTGTGCAGACCAACTAGCTTCAATATTCACACAGATCTTCAACAGATCCTTAAAGCTGTGTGAAGTATGCATCTCTACACACAAAAAAATCCTCAATCACAGACTTGAATGACTACAGGCCTGTAGCACTGACATCAGTCTTAATGAATGCTGTCCCACCTGAAAAGCATTACAGGTCACCTGCTGGATCCACTCCAGTTTGCTTACTTGGCAAACAAGTCAGGGGATGATACAATCAACATGGGCACGACTTCCTGCAACACCCTGAGAGCCCAGGGACATACGCAAGGATCCTGTGCGAGCGGTCTCTACTCTCTGTCCCCTCTGCTACCTGCCAGTGGATAACCAGCTTCCTGACAGGTAGGAAACTGCAGGTGAGGCTGGGGAAATTCACAAATAGAGAGCGATTTGTAAACATTGATTCCTGTGTGTCCTGTCCCCTACTCTACCATCTCTACACCAATGACTGCACCTCCAAGAAGCCAGATGTCAAATTCCTGATGTTTTTAGATGACACCACAGTCATCTGAATCATCTGTGATGATGACAGGTCTGCTATGGTGCATTCAAAACAGTAGATATGACAGTGGACTTCAGAAGACAACCCACTGATTTGCTCCCAATCACAGAACTAAACAGACATTGTAGTCTTTCAAGTTCCTGGTGACTATAATGTCTCAAGAGCTGAAGTGAGAGGCCAACACAAAGTTCATCCTCAAAAAATCTCAGCAAATGATGCACTTTCTTCTACAGCTGAGGAAGTTTGGTCTACCCCATATGCCAATTCTACACCACAGTAATATTTGGTGTATATTATACACACCTCTGTATATTATCTTTTATAATATCATACTGTACCATATATGTGTATATCATACTGTACAGTCGATTTCTTAAAAAGTGGAGAAAAAAATTAGTTGACCCCTAATGGATTTTGTAAGTTTGTTCACTGAAAGAAATGAACACTATAATCTTTTTGATATTCACAAATAAACATACCATTAAAATTATGTTAAGACTGTTCATTTTTTTGTCAGTGGACAAACTTACAAAATCAGTGAGGGGTCAAATAATTGAGATTAATAAAGGATCAATGTCAATATTTTGTTGAACCTCCTTTTGCTTTAATGCTAGCTTTGAATCTGTTGGGACACCTCTCTATCAACTTTGAATATCTAGATTGAGAAATATTTTCCCACTCTTATTTACAGAAGTTTGGTCAAATTGGATGGTGAGCGTTGGTGGACTGCCATCTTCAAATCTTTCCTAACATCTTTCAATGGGATTTAGGTCTGGGCTCTGACTGGGCCACACAAGGACATTCACTTATTTCTCCTTCAGTTGCTGTGTGGTTAATTTAGCTGTGTGCTTCGGGTCATTGTAGTATTGAAAGGTGAACATTCTGCCCATCTTCAACTTTCTGGCAGAGGGATTTGACAGTATTTTGCCCCATCCATTTTCCTTCTTCCCTAAAGAGAGCCCCAGGCCCTGTGGCAGAGAAACACCCCCAACAACAGGACGCTGCCACCGCCATGCTTTACAGTAGGTATGGTGTGTTGTGGAAGATTTCTGCCCGGAGTACCATTTGGTACTGAGGCAAAATAGTTTGATTTTGGTCTCATCTGACAATAAAACCTTTTCCCACTTGGCATCAGAATCTTCAAGCTACATTCTGGCAAAGCTCAAAAGAGCCTTAATGTGGCCTTTCTTGAGAAGTGGCTTTTTCCTTGCGACCCTTCCAAACAAGCTCGAATAGTGAAATTGTTGTCACATGCACACAAAGAGCACTTTCCACAAAATCCTGTAACTCCTTATCTTGATGGCCTCTCTTACCAGTTCTACATATGCATAGGCCTTTTGCCTACATAATGCATATCTGCTCTCCAGCATGCACTTCTAAATGGAATCAGGTTAATGTGAAGGATTAGACACACTTGTTTTCTCCCTTTTGTTCTTTGCTCACGCTCAATCTTTCATTTCATATCTGATGAAGTAAAGCAACAAAAAAAAGAAAGCAGACAGCTCAAGGCCAAACATCTGACCTCACACACTCTTCTATCTGAGATGAGTCTATAAATCTACATTGCCGTCAAAAGCAAAAGATTGGCTCATGCATGCGCGCACACACACACGAGCGCGCGCGCGCACACAAACGAGCGCTGCAGATTTGTTAGCTGCACATCCATGATGTGAATCTCCCATTCCACCACCTCATTGCCTCATTGTCATGTTCAAAAAACAGTTTGAGATGATTTGAGCTTTGTGACATGGTGCATTATCACCCACTGCTCATTCTCCTCTGACTTCTGACATCAACTAGGCATTTTAGTTCACACAACTGCCAGTCACTGAATATGTTCTCTTTTTGAACCAATCTCTGTAAATGCTAGAAATGGTTGCACATGAAAATCCCAGTAGATCAGCAGTGTCTGAAAAACTCAGGCCAGCCTTTCTGACACCAACAACCACATCATTCACAGTGACTTATATCCCAATTCTGATGCTCGTTTTGAACTTGTCGTGACCAGGTCTAGATGCCTAAATGCACTGAATTGCTGCCATGAGACTGGCTGATTAGCTATGTGTGTTAACAAGCAATTAAACAGGAGTACCTAATAAAATGACTAGTGAGTGTATTCTTTATTTTGCATTGCAGTATTTAACTGAAATCTTTCAATCAAGATTTCAGTTTAAAATAATAGAAGATTTCAGTCTTTAATACAGTGCATACAAATAAGGGCAATTATGCTTCAACAATACACATAAAACCCTTTTTCATTCTTTAAGTAGAAAAACAGATCACTCATACTGGAAAATGTTCGCTAAAGTTCCCCTAACATTTAGCACTCCTTCAAGACCATAAAATTAGAATCAGGTTTTCCAGTGGAATATCTCATATTTAAAACTGTAGACCAAGGTCTGATGTTCTCATTATTATTGAAATGTCTGGTATCATCATACCAAGATCTAAAAAAAAAAACCAAGATTGTCATCAAAGGATCAGCAGGTAACTCTTGCAGCACTTGGTGGGTAAGCCCTATGCTCTCAAAGAAGAACACTAAAGCAAGGCTACAATTTGCTAGACATGGTCTTTTAAAAGAATTCTTGGCCATACAAGCAGCACACATGTGGCACAGACCAAAAAAGGGCAGTACATGCAAGAAGATCCTAAAATATCTTGGAGGAATTTGACATGGAAGAGTGGTCCGACATTTCAGCAAGTTGGTTTCAGAAACTGGTGGGCAAGTATGCAAAATGCCAAAATGAAGTTATTTCTGCTAAAGGTGGAAATACAAGCTTCTGTGCCCAAAGGTGTACTGGCATTTCAATTGATATTTTTAGTAAATAAATTATTTTCCTTGTGGAGTTTTTGTTTTTAAGTATAATCACCTTCATAGACATTGAATCAAAAAGGAAAATGTTTGCTGGAGAGTAAATCTAAAGTCACTGAAATGTCACAGATTTGATGACAATCGCTTACCTTCCTCACATTCTTGCTGTGAATCCTCAGTAAGACTCTGCCTTTTCGTCCGCATGGGTGTCACACAAACACACACACACACACCAGTCAGTGTCCCTTACTGCTCATACTGAACTAATCACTCTTCACAACACTGCTCTACAAAATAACCCATTTTCTAAAACTCTCTAGTGTACTGTAAAACATAACAAAAGAAAACGTGAAGAACGGATGGAGAAACAAGTAAAGAAGGCTAAGAACAGAGAGGGAGAAATAAAATGACAGCATATGAGTGAGTGGAGGGAGGGAAAGAGAGAAAGAGAGAACAGATCAGAGCCCAACAATACAGATATTTGTTGACTTCTGAGAGACGTCAGAGTACAGACCCACACACTGCATACCAGCTTGCTGAACACACACACACAAACAAACCAAACACACACACCAATTTGGAAATGTATATCCAACGGTCAACATCATTGAATTTATTTTTCAAAATCATTAGTTGTGTTAACACCTGAGGTGGAACAGTGCAGCCTGATCTGAGCTACACAGAACAACAGTCAAACATATTTTGCTTTTTTCCACAGAACAGACATCAGACATTTTTATTTACATAGAATTATTGTACCATGGACAAAGGGATCACTACCCTACATTACCCCTACATAACCCTACATGGAGTTGGGTTTTCACATCTCCAGACATTCTTCAGAGAGTGACAGAAGGAAAAAGGAATAAGGAGTCTGGCAGGTATGGTGGATAGGGAGGCAAACGTGGAGGTATGGTTTCATTATTTTTTGCACTGATCATAGCAGCAGGGTTTCACCAGTCCTCAGACATACACCATAATACTATGCTACATGAACAAATAACAGCCAACATAAATTGGATTTGCTCTGCTTTCTTCTCCAATAGGACAGTTACATATTATACATAGAATATAGTGTAATGCTGGGTATACTGAAAATCAATATCATAGTGCATCAGTGTGCAGTATACTGGTATCAGTGCAAGGCAAATAAAGAAAATGCAATATTACTGTCAGTTTGGGGAACTGACAAAACGTGCATGTGTGTGGGTGTGTTTGTGTGTGTGTATACGCATGTTCCACATCATCAGGGCAAAAAGGGCGTATTTTAGATTCTGGAATGTTTAATCATAAACACACACCAACTCAAGCAAATATTACACCACAAATCTTTATATAGTGTTTTGCATTGGTAGCACCTTAATTGAATAATTAATCAAAAATGACCATCTATAACATGCAATACAGAGCTTACTCTCATATCAATTAGGAACCCAGAAAATGACTCAATTAAAAATTCATACTGGTATAGAGTAAGCAAAAGTGATAGGAGTAGAAGAGATAATGAATAACTCACCCTAAGAGTGATTAATAAAATACTGCTTTACTTCAACAACTTATCATGAACGCTCAGCTCCTTCACACTCAGATTTTACTGTGTGAAAGTCAGCTGCAGAAATAAAACACTGAATCTACGTGGACCATTTCAAAGCTACAGTATTGACATAAAAACCAAAAACCATATGCACATCATATATATTTGTATTTACATTATTCTTTTTAGGTGATATTTATACATATTGACAATGCATACATATAAAATAGAAGAACTGTTATTGGTGAACGACCTACACATTCTAAGAGAAGGCACTGTTAGGTGAAGAACCCATTCAAATTCACTAGTGAGTGAAGGTTCAGTAGTGAAGGAGCTGCAGTTTTAGCAGTGAAGAAGCCAACGAGTGAACTGGCTGTGGCTTCAGTAGTAAAGTAGTTGTACATTCAGTAGTAAAATACTTACAGTTTCAGTAGTGAGAGTCACAGGCTCAGTAGCAAAAGAGTCATAGGTTCAGTAGTGATAGAGTTGCAGATTCAATAATAAAGGAGCTGTAGACTCAGCAATAAAGTAGTTGGAAATTCAGTAGTGAAAGACCCACAGGTTCAAGAGCAAAACAGTCACAGGTTCAATAGTAAAGGAGCCGCAGGTTCAGTAGTGAAAGAGGTTTGACAGTAAAAGAGTTGCATGTTCAGTATTATTAATTAATACTGAAGTCAGAGAGTGACAGAAGGAAAAAGGTATAAGGAGTCTGGCAGGTATTAGCAGTGAAACGGTCATAGATTCGGTAATGAAGAGTCGCAAGATCAGCAGTGAAAGAGTCATAGGTTCGGTAATGAAACAGTTGTTGGTTCAGTAAGGCAAGAGTTAGAGACTGAGTAATAAAACAGTCACAGGTTCGGCAGTGAAAGCGTCGCAGGTTCAGCAGTGAAAGCGTCGCAGGTTCAGCAGTGAAAGCGTCGCAGGTTCGGCAGTGAA
>JBBIGC010030862.1:0-12221 GCA_037576955.1 Lepidarchus adonis
TCTATCTATCTATCTATCTATCTATCTATCTATCTATCTATCTATCTATCTATCTATCTATCTATCTATCTATTTTAAATTTTTGTTTGTTTGTTTGTTTACTTGCTTGCTTGTTTGTTAAAAAATAAATGCTTCTGTTAAGGATTTCATCCTTATATCAGCAGTAAGACTTTTTGATTGTATAACTTTGACATAATCATGGCTGTAATGAATAAAAACACATATTAAATATAGTGGTACACACAGATTAATTACATAACTCTATAATGGAAGTGACACTGTTATAATTCCGGGATAATAGTGCTGCTGAAAATCCTAAAACCCATTAAATCACCTCATACCCAAACTGTGATCACTGGAGGCCCAGCCCAAAGAAAAAATAAATAGATTTACAAAACTGAAGACACATCTCACAGGGTCCCTTATTGCCTTGATGAGCTTACAGTCTTACGTGTGCGCTTTATTCTTTTAACATGGCCATCTGTGCATGCTAAGAGCAGGGGATCTCCAATCCTCCTTTATCCTCTCAGACACACGAGGGCTTGAAGGAGGTGCAGCAGAGCTAAGAATGCGATGCTTATGCTTGCGGGTGAGTTTCAATGGAAAGCAACTTGACAAAGAAATATCCAGACTGAGGAAGCTCTAACAGTCTTTCTAACAGAAAGACTTTCACCGAGGGAACTTTGGGAGGATAAAGAAGCAGGAGATCATCTCTGCAGTCAGGATGGAAAACACGGACTAGTGTTCGTAAGACGTTATAGTCTACACCACCGCCTGAGCATATTGCTCCATAACCAAACAGAAAGATTCTGCTTCTCCATAATGGGTTGCTCGCCTTCCAAGGGTCAGCTCTTTGCAGTTCCTGCTCACAAAGCTCTGAAGCCTGGATCCCAGGAGAGCAACCATGACGTCCTCTCCAATGGAACAGAAATTCAGTCCAACACGGAGACTGATATTGTTTCAGCTGTACTCACCATCGTAGAAGACGAAGACACACCTCAAGGTAATGGACCCTCTCTGTGTGATGATGTAGTGGGCGATATCAGACCGGTCATCAGCGAGGCTGTAGAGTCTAACGGGAATTCTCGAGAGGGATTAGACAAGGCATGCAGAAAGGATGAGAGGAAAAAGAAAAATAAAGGAGCCAAGAGGAACAGACAGAAAGAGAAGACGAGAAAAACTGTACAATTTCAGTCAAAAGTGGACCTCCCAGAGAAAACTGTGAAAGCTCATCAAGCAGCATATGCTTATCTACACCCCAGCATCCCTAAATATGAGTCCCTTATGGGAGTCTTAGACCGAGCAACAAAAACTCAACTCTCTTTACAGCCCATAGTGGCCATGCTAGCATTGCGCTATGAGGAGATAAACCAGGCCTTGGAAGAAATGGCAGTGGAGGGAGAGCAGATGTTGGAAGAACATGGAACCCACATGGCCTGGCCAGCGGCGATTAAGGATGTTCTGTTTGACCCATCAAAACCAGACCGTGATGGCTACAGTGTGGCCTCCAACACGGTCGCTGAACTGTACTCACCCGAACCTTCTCCAGACCTGCTGCAGCAGATGCTCCAACACTCCAGTGAAAAACTCAGACTAATAGGGGACTCTGTAAATGGGCTTGGAGATGCAGCCTTAGATGAAGCAGTTGCCTTCTTTGCTTCTCTCTCTCAAGTTCTGAGAGAGAAGCAGGTGGTAAAGAGAGCTGCTGAGGGACGTTTGAAGCAGGTGCTGGATCGCGTGGAGGCAGCCATCTTGAGGAAGTCTTGTTTGGAAGACTCTGCCCTGCACAGCGAGGACAGTGGAATAGGCGGAGACAACGAGTGCCAAAATGGTTCTGTGCGACTTCGGCGTCACCGGGAAGGTTCTGGGTCTGGGGCCAGCACTGGTTCATCAACTGGTCCTGAGAATACCCTACATGCCCAGTCCCATCTTAACGGAGTTTTAGAGGACAGAAATGATGATGGCAATGAAGATGAAGAAGACGACGACGACGACGATGATGGAGATTCCAGTGAGGACGAAGAGGAGGCAAAAGATGAGAGTGGAAAGAGTAGAAAGATGTCGGATTTCACCTTCAAGTACCCCCATCATGCTGGTCTGCAGAATAGCAATTCTGCCCATGTTGGTCGGAGAGCCACAAGCAATAGACGACCCCAAACTGCAGATACTCAAACGAGTCAAGGAAACTCCAAGCCAAGTCACTTAAGGGGCCTACAGCGTTCACAGTCTGCTGGTTGTCTGTATCTCAAAGAGGATGACAATGACATAAAAGAGAAAAAACAGAAGGATAGCCAGAAATCTGCATGCCGTAGAAAAGGTTTGGCTGGGGATGTGGCCCTTGGTGGCCTCTGTAGGACAAGGCTGAGAAGCAATTCTTCAGAGGGTCAAAATACAGCACGATGCTATGGACTTCAATATGGAAGCAAAGGACCATTTAAGGCTACCCTCCGGCCAAGCTCGCCCGCTGAATTTGTGCCTGCACCACCTGGCAGAAATGCAGTCAAGCGACTCATAAACACCTTTAGCCAAGGGGCACAGGACAGTTCCAGCCAAAAGCTTGCTAACAGGCCTATGAAAGTCAGAGGAACCAAGAAAGGTTTTTTGCCCCAGTTAAGCAACAGCAAGGGTGGTGTTTCCACCAATGGCAACAACAATAACAACAGCTTCTCCGATCGACCTGAGGAGGTAGATGTGGACAGCCTTCCTCCCCCTCCTCCTGAGGTTTTGATGGACAACTCCTTTGAGAGCAATGAAGCCCCCCCTGGTTATGAGGATGGCATCGAAACCTCAACTCAAAGACAGCGACGTAGTGTGTCACAACGGCTGCGGACGTCACTGCAGACGGTTACTGTACTCCCCAGTCGAGCCACCATTCCTCGGCGCTCTCAGAGTATCTCGCCAGCCCGTCCCATCAGACAGGATGCTGTGGTTGGAAGCCGACAAGGCCTGGACTGCGAGCAGACTGCAAAGACAGAGGAGGCAGCCAGCCTCTACCAGCGCTCCCGAAAGATCATTCATCTCCGTCATGCGACCGATTCCCCGGTCAAGACAGGCCCAGGAGACCAGGGCATCATCAGATCAGGCTCGGTGGTCAAACAAGAAAGCAGGGAGTCGGTAGACAATGAAGCCTTGACCCCTTACCCAAACAGCTACCCGCCAACCACTCCGCCAGTCTCCAGAGCACGACTTCCACCATCGTGTCCCTCTGTACGCCACAGAGTCCCAAGTCCTCCTGCTCTGCCTCCGCCAGCCTGTGGTCAGTGGGGAGCATCTGCCAGACCATCCAGTCCCAGTGTACAGAGGTGGACCAGGAGAAGTAGTTATGAAGAGAACGGCACGACTTCACTATCATTTATTGACGCTCGCTCTGTGTTCTGTCAAGAGACTCAGGCAGCCCACCAGGCACTGACACCTTCCTGTATGTCCACACTACCAAGGCCATGGGGGGAACCATCCAGAGGAAGGCCTCACCTGCCCCAAACCTTCATGAAAAGCGGCTCTTCAGGTGCCAGGCCCACCTTCGCTGACCAGCAAGAGCCACTCCCCAGTGCCACCCAGTCCCATGGCCAAGACATTGAGAGGTAAATCAAAGTTAGAAATGCTTTTAGGTGTGTGTGAGAGAAAGTTTTGCATGATAAACGACCCAAATACATGCCACCACCTGCTGCCACACAGACTTCATCTGCTTCTTAGTGTTTATCAGTCTGGATGACCTCACCTTTAATCTTAATCAGTTCACAGGAGAAGAGCTCACCAGCAAACTGCTTAATTCGGGTGGATGTTCCTGAGCAGAGGTGCACAGATTCAGTCCTGGGAGCAGGTGTCCAGCACAGTTTGATGTTTCCTCTTCTCAAACTCACTCACTACACTGTGGCAATGAACAGGTGAGCGAGGGGTTCGAGCAAGGAGATCACCAAACCGTGCTGGACACCTGCCCTCCAGGACTAAAGCTGGACACCCCTGTTCTAGAGAGTCATGGTGTGTGTTCTGTCTGCTCGGTTCTTAAGGGTTTAATAAAGACACTGACGGGACACTGAAACTTGTGGGGCCAGTCAGATGATTGTGCTGTTTGCTGAAAGTCTCTTTCTGTTCACTGGGTTCTACATCAATGGTTCCCAAACTTTGGGCCTTGTTCCCCTGGTGCTTCGGGCAGGAACTGCCCAATCTCAGAGGTTGTGGGACTAAGGAAACCTAGGATTAAAAAAGAGGAGAACTGCCGCCCTACACAAGGGTTAAGGGAGGAATCTGTTGGTATATGATGATATCCTCCAATAAGGCACTTCCTGGTTGATGGAGTGTCAACGTAACCACTTCAACCTGTGCATTCATATTCATAAGGAGTATTCTAAACAGTAAATATGAAACAGTGAAGCCATTTAACCAAAGGCATATACACAAATCAGCCATAACATTAACACCAGGTGAAGTAAGTAATATTGACTAGTTATGCCATTACAGTGGTAACTGTCGGGGGGAGGGGGGCGGTAGGCAGCAAGTCGACAGTCAGTTCTTGAAGTTGTTGTGCTGGAAGCAGGAGCTTAAGGATCTGGTGATCCAAAGAAGGACAACTGGTGAACCAGAGACAGCGTCATGGACACTCAGGTTTCACTGAGGCTGTTTCACTGAGGAAGTTCTACTTACTATTAGGCAGGTGGTATTAATGTAATGGCTGATCGGTGTTTGATAACTATTTGTGGAACTCTGTAGAGCATAAAAGGGTTTGTGAAAGAGATTGTTTGTCATTGTGAACACACCTCATTGCACAAAGTCATATTCATACAGAGTATTCTAAACAGTAAATATGAAACAGTGAAGCTAATCAGAATCAGAAAAACTTTATTCCTGAGGAAACTGCTTATGTAACGACTGCACACAGAGACAGTGACATAAAATAACACACGTTATTTTATCACACATCGTATGATAGAAATACACAGGTAAGAAAAGAATGAAATACTGTGATAGAGACTGTGATTTTAATGAATACAATAAAATAAGATAAATAGAATAAATTATAATAATTGCACTTATGTCCAGATTGGCAGTGAGTATATTGCACATTAAGCAGCAGGTAATATTGTAATATTGTTTTAATATTTAACCATTCATGTTCAAATGCATTGCCTATACACAAATCAGCCATAACATTAACACCAGGTGAAGTAAGTAACTTTGACTAGTAATTTCATTACAGTGGTAACTGACCCTAGTGAAACGTGACCCTTCTACACATGGAGCAGTGGGCAGCTAACAGCTCAAGGGTCAGTGGAGCCCGGGCTGGGACATGAACCTGCGTCCCTCCATTCACACAGGTCCTGTCCAGAGGCCACTGTATGTGTCTAAAGCAGCTTATAATTATAATCAGCTAATTATCATATAAATGCACGACATTATCGGATTCAGCAGAATAAACCTCTTTAATATTCAAAGTTTAGTCCATAAATTGTTTAGAACATTTTACAGTGAAAGTGTTATAATAAAATGCTCAGAAAAAGTGAAACAGAGCCTCAGGTGGGAGAATGTCTCCCTCTGGTGGCCTGACAGAGGAATGACCACAGGAAATTACACACGTAGATGCTTATTTAATTGTGTTCACAATGACAAATATTCATGAGACTGTACCGAGTCCTCATCGCAATCCAAACCCCTCCTTTCCGACTCCAAACGTATGTTCGTACCTGCATGCCATTACAACTGGTAAGACCTGAAAAAAATCCTTTCTTTACAAAAGACTTGTTGACAGAGGAACTGGCAGGAGAACAGCTTCATGAACCGGAGAACCAAACGGTTGGAGCAACAACACCCATCCCCCACATGTAATCTCATCAGGAGTATTAACCTGGGTGAGGCTCAGAGTAATCCTGCCGGATTAAACTCCCTCTACCTGGTCATGGGATACCTGCCCCGCTGCCCCACATAATATTCAGGATTGTTAAACAGGCTCCAGAAATGGAATAAGAGGCCAAGAGACGTGCGTCCTGTTCAATTCAGTTCAATTCAACGTTATTTCTTTAGCGCTTTTTGCGTCCGACACTGTAAACAGCTTTACAGAATCCGTGTCCCAGTCCCTAGTGATGTTGCCGAGGACGACAACTCCCTAATGCTGGAGAAAGAAACCGACCAATAACATTTTCCAACATTTATATGTTCATAATTCATTCAGTAAAGAGCATCACTTTGGGTTAGAGGGTCAGAACATGGAGGTGGTCCATGGTCTGGAGGACAGATGAGCATCCTGTTGCTAGGATACAAGCTTTAATCTCAACTAGAGCTGCCAAACAATCTTTGTCGTCGGTTTTTCATGTGAATAAACTGAAAAAATAGGAAATAATTCAACTCCAAAGATTCATTTATATGAAAATACGAAAATAAATATGTTTCAATCAATGTACCCGTCACTGCCAACATACTTCCTTGTGTCCTTTAACTTTATAACGCTATAAAAATGTGCCTTTTAAATGTTATTGTGATGGAATATCATGTAGATGTACAAAAGGCTCCGTCTACATCTGTGTTTAATGTTGAGCATAAATGAGCAGAAAGAAAAATCTGATTTTGTCGTAAAAGGAAACTGAGCGATGATGTTTGTTGGAAACAGTTTTATCACTTGTGAACTCTGACCTCAGTGATGAAAATGCTTTTAAAAGAAATCTATCTATCTATCTATCTATCTATCTATCTATCTATCTATCTCTGTCTGTCTATCTCTGTCTGTCTATGTCTGTCTATCCATCTCTGTCTGTCTATCTATCTTATCTTGTCTGTCTATGTCTGTCTATCCATCTCTGTCTGTCTATCTATCTTATCTTGTCTGTCTGTCTATCATCTCTGTCTGTCTGTCTGTCTGTCTGTCTATCTATCTATCTATCTATCTATCTATCTATCTATCTATCTATCTATCTATCTATCTGTCTATATGTCTGTCTATCCATCTCTGTCTGTCTATCTATCTTATCTTGTCTGTCTATCATCTCTGGCTTTCTATCTATCTATCTATCTGTCTATCATCTCTGTCTGTCTGTCTATCAATCTATCTATCTATCTATCTATCCGTCTCAGTCTGTCTATATGTCTGTCTATCCATCTCTGTCTGTCTATCTTATCTTATCTGTCTGTCTATCTGTCTTTCTATCTATCTATCTATCTATCTTATCTTGTCTATCTATCGTCTCTGTCTGTCTATCTATCTGTCCGTCTCTGTCTGTCTGTCTATCTATCCGTCTGTCTATCTATCCATCATCTCAGTCTGTCTGTCTGTCTGTCTGTCTATCTATCCATCTCTCTCTGTCTGTCTATCTATCTATCTATCTATCTATCTATCTATCTATCTATCTATCTGTCCATCTCTGTCTATCCGTCTGTCTATCTATCCGTCTCGGTCTGTCTATCTATCTGTCCATCCGTCTCTGTCTGTCTGTCCGTCTGTCCATATATGTATATGTGTATGCATGCGTGTGCCTGTCTGTCTTTCTGTCTATCTATCTATCTCTGTCTGTCTGTCTGTCTATCTGTCTCTGTCTGTCTATCTATCCGTCTCTGTCTGTCTGTCTATCTATCTAGAGATTAAATGCTGTTGTTTTAATTGTAATATCAACATTGTAAATATTGTTAATAAATGGAGTTATTTTAATAAATATATGTATAATTACATAATATTTGCAGTTAATCATGGCCCAGTGTAGAAGTGAGACTAGTGCGTTCGGCCTGTTCGAACTCTATATCACACATGAGAACGTTCAGAAACGCGGCAGAATGTTTGGAAGAAGAAAATGAAAAGTATTTTATTTTGAAGTGTAATAATTCTGGAGTAAATTATAATCCCTTCAGTACAGTAACTAAGTCGAGTCATTTCACCTGTTGCACCGTCAGCTCCACCCTAACACCAGTGTCGTTCACCTGTGCTCTTTTCCAGGGCGGAGTCCAGCGACGTGTCCCGGGACGCCTGCGGTGGGACAGACCCCCAGGGCTCACGAGGTGTAACGGAGGCACAGGAGGGCGAGTCGAGGCAGATTACGGATAATCAGGATTAAGGCCTTTTCTCTTTTTACCGCTCCTCCCGGGGGGAGAGCTAATTCTGACGCGTCCTGGGAAGAACCGCGAGAGAAAAGCTGCAGGGGATTAGAGACGATTACTGTAACTTAATTACATTTGCATGTTTTGCGTGTGATATTTTCTATCCGTTGTCTCTAGTTGATTGTTTCTGATGAATCTGGAAACACGTAAATGAATTGGTTTGTAAAGTCTGAGAAGGTTGGAGGCTCTTCAGCTCTGCTGGGTTCGTTTTCCATGGGGAGGTGATGTCACTCGGAGTAAAAACGGTGGAAGTGGCGTTTCGAAGGATAAGACACGTTTCCGTCGCACGATTCCCCCTCGATGTCCCGGGAACACCCCAACACACTGTCCCAACACTAACGACACGCTTTAGTAAACCAACACTGGAAATCAAAGAATTTCTAGCACCTCCCTTTTTTAATGACCAGCTTGTGCAGGAAGTCCTGTGTCATGTGACAGTCCTTTCTGACCAATCAGTGGTCAGCAATGTTTTACTGTGAAATTTGGAACAGTTGGGACAGAGGTGGTGCAAAAAAAAATAAAAAAAATAGTACCAGACACCAGATATTAGACACTAAAACGTCAAATCAGAACCATGCAGCATCAGACTCTAAAGTATGTTAAACCTATAAAAAGATGTTTATATAACCAGCCACAACATTAAAACCACCTGTCGAATTTTGTGTAGAGTGATAACCGTTGGCTCTCAGATCTTTACTGTCCTGCTTCTAGCACACTGCCTTCAAGTACTGACTGTTCACTTACTACCTAATAGATCCCACATTCCTGACAGAAGAAAATGTGGTGGTGTTAATGTTTTGGCTGATCAGAATGTACCCAAAGGAATTTCTGGTTGTATTTAGATTAAATAAATGATTACACCATAAGGGTTGGTAATTAAAATAATAGTACCGTTAAATAATTGTTGCTCTAGGTTGAGCTGTGCTGGGGATTAGCAACAGCTAGCGTAGCTGTGAGCTAACACGGTCAGCGCTATTAGCTTAGCACATAGATCAGACTTCCCACGTGTGATGTGTGTGGATCGGCTGTGGTTCAGTAATGGGGGTGAGGGTGTCAGGATCGGTTTAGGCCGGAAACCTCCCCATGTAAAACTAAGCCCGTCCCGGTAGTGCTGTAGCATAGCAATTAGGAAAGTTGGGAAGGATCAGATCGGAAATCTGATGCCTGAAACATGGCCACTGATACATCCTAGTTGATGGGAGCTAGCGGAAAGATCTAGAACCTCTGCACTTTTCTTGCTGTCAGGGTCGTGTGTTGTGCAGAATTAAGTTCTGAAGCTGTGGGTGGAGAAATCTCTCGGAGAAAGTTTTCGGGCCTCATTCAGAACAGAAACGTCAAAGCACAAACCCCAACACCGTTAGAACAATGGAAAAATGCTAAACTCCACAAAAACACCTTTTCCTTAAGTCTGTTTATTGTGTGTTAATGACCTCTGACCTCAGACACCATTAGGTCAAGAGTGTCCAGGAACTGTTTGGTGATCTACCTGCTCAAACACACCTGGTTCAACTCACCTGTTAATCACCCGGTGTAGTGAACGTGTCTGAGGAGAAGAACTACCGAACCGGCCTGGACTCCCTGCTTTAAGTGAACAGAAAACTAGATCTTCTGCAAACTCTAGACTTCCACCTTGTGGGCCAGGAACGTACTGCAGGTGAGCCTCAGTTAATAAAATAAAAGTTTTTCATTTTACATTTTGTAATTAAGTTTGAAGTGACGAGATGTTTAAAAACTGTAATCAGAATTAATAAAACAAACCCGTGGAATTTAAATCAAGAGTTATTCTTTCTTTCTTTCTTTCTTTTTTTCTTTCTTTCTTTCTTTCACCCACTTTTGCTCCTGACCATTTTTATTTAATAAAACATTTTATAAAACATTTTTAAATTACAAAGTGGAACATCGTTCAGACTTTTACAGATTTACACATTTATTTATTATATATCTCTTATGTATTTGTACTTTTTTTTGCCTTAATTTTTCTTTATAAAAGCATCGTGGGTGGGGGTCGTGTGAAACGGCATTTCAATACGCTGTGTACTTTTATCACGGCTGAAACTACAAAAACTTTTATAAAGGTTCATTCCCACAACCGACAGCCATTGTCCCTCTTCCGGATCCAGACTTGATGACAGCTGAAGGCTGCTGGAATAAAGCTGAATAAATGGTCGGTGTTGGTGCATGCCTGTGTAGGTGGAGCACCCACCCACAGAGCTGGGTGTGGTAAGAGCAGCTCCAGAGAAGGTGTGGATGGAAGGATCTGGGTTGAATTCTAGTGTTAGTGATGATAGCAGCTCCAATTCTGCACTAAAGGAGCTAAAGTATTTAATATTTTGTTTTTTAATTGTTTTATTTATTTAGTCAAAGTAAATGTGTGTGCGTGTGGTATTTCAATAGCGTTTTTTGTAGATTTTCCTTTTCCGTAAAAAAAAAAAAATCCCATCCACACAAGTTTTTTTTTTTTGCAAACATCTCTCTCAGATTTTTTATGTAAATTAGTAAAAATGTACAATTATGTGTAAAATTGATGACTAATGTAAAAATATACACATGTTTATTGTTTATTTGGCGTATTATCCTCAAGATGACGCGCTAGTGTTTGGAAGCACTAGTAGAGACAGGAATACCGTCATCTCTGAACTTCCGGTTTAGTAGCTCCGCCCATAATCTGTGACTCAGACACTGATTTATCACTCAAATCACATGTTGGCGCTGTATCAGTTCTATGTCTGTATATATATATATGTGTGTGTGTGTGTGTGTTGTGCACATTAATACTAATATTACTAATATTACTATTTTTATTTTGTATTATTACTATTATTATCGTTATTATTATTGTTATTTTATATTGTTCATATATAAATAAAGTATTATCATATGTGTTTCCTCTACCTGATGATTAAATAAAGGGGTTTTAAAGTCTCTCTCTCTCTTTGAACAGAAAAAGAGAGAGAGAGAGAAAGGCCGCGTGACAGCGGTGAAGGAAATGAAGTGTCACAGTTCTGAAGAAAGTTTTCATTTTCCTCATTCACACATAATTTTGAAATATCTTCACCTGAGAAAGTTTTCACAGTTTCTACCAAAAACGCAGTCTCCGTTTGGACGCCGGAAGTCCTTGGTATCACGGAACTGACTGTTATTTTGTGCACTAGGTTTCACGATTGAACCCAAAAGACAAGGCCACAGATAAATAAATTAATTAATAAATCAGCGTGTCTGTACTCTGTATGTTTTCTCCTTTTATTCGGCATGTTTGTCACCGAGTTGAATGGAGCGGAAGTGCAGAAATGGTGGTGGGACATCACAGGTAAACAAATGTTGACACCAATCAGCCACAGCATTAGCAGCAAAGAAACAAAGAAGAAAGAGTTTTCACTCACTCAAGAGCTCATAATCTTATCTGATTACAGTAGACAGGTGGTCTTAATGCTATGGCTGATGTGCGGTTTTAAACCACATGGCCAGGAGGTGGCGTCACAAGCAGGAGGTTATAAAACTTTAGACTGAGTCTGGAGTAGACACACCCTTCACCTGAGAACTTGCTGAACTACTTCCTGAAAGTCCCACACCTGGCAGAGACTGACGGGAGTGTGTGGACTGACAGGTCTGGTTTCTGCCCCTGGCTGAACTGGGTTCTTTCTCCAAGACTTTCCACCAACATGACAGACCAGGGGCTCACAAAGGAAGACGTCAACGCAGACTGCAAAAAAGTACAGAACGTGTCCAGTGGAGAAGATGTTAAAGTTTACAGTAAAATCCCAGAGCAGGGCCTCACAGAAGAAGACGTTCTACGAGCTTGCAAAGAGGGGAACCCGATCACTGAAGTGAGTAACTGCTGAAACTGCTTACTGTCTAAATAAACCGCACACCTGCAGTGTTTACTGTCTAAATAACCGCACACCTGCAGTGTTTACTGTCTAAATAACCGCACACCTGCAGTGATTACTGTCTAAATGACCGCACACCTGCAGTGTTTACTGTCTAAATAATCGCACACCTGCAGTGTTTACTGTCTAAATAAACCGCACACCTGCAGTGTTTACTGTCTAAATAACCGCACACCTGCAGTGATTACTGTCTAAATAACCGCACACCTGCACAGTGTTTACTGTCTAAATAACCGCACACCTGCACAGTGTTTACTGTCT
>JBBIGC010030873.1:0-12221 GCA_037576955.1 Lepidarchus adonis
TCTATTTTCAGCTCTCAGAGCAGCACTCTGCAGAAGAGAGAGAGAGAGAGAGAGAGAGAGAGAGAGAGAGAGAGAGAGAGCATTCTTCTAAAGCTTCCAAAAGGCCACGCTGCTGTTAGACAAATGGACGTAGGTGGCGACAAGATGAAAGTGACTCATAGGGACTGATGGGGACTGATGGGGAGAGATGGAGAGAGAGGGTGAGAGAGAAGATGCCTTTGTGTCTGAAATGAGTCCTGCAAGGAGAGTCGTTCAGCTGGACAGTGAAAGCAGAGCTGGTGTAGTGAAAAAACAAACCCAGTTCTTAACTGGGATGGTTCCTTGATTGGACGCAAGATTCTAACTAGTCTTTTCTAATGGGTATACAGCCCATGGTGGGCCTTCAAATTTTCACACTTTCACACGTCACACCATCTCCTCATACGTTTTTTTAACATCACCATTCTTAAGACTCTCTTGGCACCTTTATTTTTAGAGCGCAAGTGAGGCTGAATATAAAGCTGCTCATGGAAATTAAACTTTATCATGCATCAGGTTTATGCATTTTGCATCATGAAAAATAAAATATGTACAGGAACTTTTATTGCTTGTGTATTTTCTTTTCCTTGCAATACATTTTAAAGGATGCTGCAGCTCTGGATTTTGTCAGGTTTATTTTCCTTCCCAGGGTTTAAACTCTAGAGGTTATCGGAGATGTGAGCTGCAGAAATACTGACCACATGCCAAGCGTGTGCTTCCACAGCCAGTCAGTAAGGAAAACAGAGGAAGGATGAAAAAAAGAGAGGAGACAAACTGCCTACCATCCAGTCCAACACTTGGAGGCGGAGTTTCAAAGAGGAAATGGAAGGTCTGGAGTTAGTAAGTCTACACAAGCACAACATGATCCATTTACCTTCTCACTGGCCTCTTTTGTAAGCATGTATCAAGTCAGAGATTCTGTTCTTTTTTGTTCTGCTTGCAGATATTGGTCTGTGGCTGGAGAATGTGGTAAGGCCTAAACTAAAATGAGTTTAGATTCTTTAGCAGTAGAATCAGGGAGAGCTGCACAAGATTGAACTTCATGTTTTTCAGAACTTGAAGGTATGCAACAGTAGAGGAAAGAAGAACTTTAAAGAGCAGCTGTATTACTCAGCTTTTATGGTGATGAAATGAACAAAAAGCATCTGGGTCAGGGTTACTCAAGGGCTCACTCTAATTATGCCGTGCCTACACTTGGCCTCGGGGGATATTTCACACAGCAAGATTTATCAGTTCACCAAAAAAGAAGTTACTGCTTCAGTTACTGCTACTGAAATGATTTATCTTTGGTTGCCAACCTTTACTAACCGTGTCTTTCAGAAATTCCCTACAGTTCACATTGGGGGACAGTGTTAATATAGATCAGTTTTATCAGCAACATTGTGGCTGATATACTTGGTATACGTAACTAACATTTTGGCACAAAAAGAACCTCATTTGGGGACAGACTAGGTCTAATGGTTAGTGACTGAAGAGTCACTGGTTTGATTCCCAAAACCAGCCAGCAGGCTGGAATGCCCTTGAGCAAGGGACCTAACCCCTACTGCATTGACTGCTATGGTGGCTACCCACTGCTCCAGGTGTGTGTGCACCCAGGGGTCTCTAATCAGGAAAAAAGTGGTGGGCAAAATTAATTTTCCCTATTAAGGGAAAAAAATGCAAATAAATATATAAATATATAAAAACAACAACAACTATATTATTATTATTATTATTATTATTATTATTATTATTATATAAACCTATTTTCATATTTAGAAGGCACTGTTTTCCATTCAACTGACAAAAGATTCATTTTAACATTTCAATCACTAAATCACTTCAATCACTAATCACTAAATTTACCCTTTGATACAGGTAAAGGGATTTCAAAGAAAAACATAAATTAGGGGTTGAGTTTGTCTCTCAACATACAATTCAAAGATATAAAAACTAATAAAACTGTTAAAAATGGATACTTGTAATGACTAAACTATGATTGACTATTGCTTTATTTCAAGCAGATGCTATATTGTTCTCTCAAGCCAACTCTCAAGACCTTGATTTATTCCTCTTTTCCTATATGTGTAGGCTGACTGACAAAACATGAAAATTTGTCATGACAGTTGCATACAAGATGCAAAAAAAAGAATTTGAAATCAAAAGCACACTCTACATTCATGTATTAAACATGTTTGTCAGTGTATTGCATGCATATGCAGTATTGCATTCTGGCATTTGTGGGCAGTGATTGGAAATATCAATTAGCTGGATCAGGTGTGTAGGAACAGGGAGCAGGGAGCAGGGAGCAGGGAGAGGACTCCAGGACCAGGGTTGGGAACCACCAACATCTGAGACATAGTGAGAGTAAAAATAGCAGTATGACAGTGGTGTGTGAGAGTGTGTGCATGTGTAATGCTAGTGAGAATGACCTCAGGGCCTTTGGGTTTTATGAAGCAGTTAAAAGGCGGCGCAGTCAAAGTAGCAACTCAGCTTGTCCATAACCGAGCACGAGACCAAGGCTGATGACAACAAGAAAAAGGGAGAGATGTGTGCACAGAGTGAATGGAATAGGATTATTACCAGACGTTCATTCCTTCCTTCTGTTTCTTCCAGCAGAAGACTAGCATCTCCCATGTACTGAGTGAGCAGCTTCATAGCAGCTCAGTATGAATGAACCAAAGATACAGTCGGGTTCAGGAAACCTAATGTCAATGTAATCAATATATTCAGTATCTGTAGCTTGTATTATTTTCATCATTTTGACTCAGTTTCTTGTACATAGGCTTGCAAACGCAGCAAAAACCTTTTAACGTTTAAAACACTTATAATGGAGGCCAAGGGGCAGATGTTTCTGCACCTACTCTACTGGCTTCAATCATGAGAATGTTCAAGACAATAGGTTGTCTATTCTTTTTGAAGTACAGGGAATTTATTATACAACTGTAGACAGATTACCATGGGCTACAGATGTGGTCGATATAAATTAGGCTGACTAATGCTGGAATATTGCTTTATTTAGATCGTTCACTTTCGTCTTCTGCTATCAGCACACAAAAGGTGACCGGAATATTGAACATCCTCACTACTGCACTGCCCATCCCTGCCGCAGCCCTTTGACGTAGCATAGTGTGTGTGCGAGAGCGAGAGAGAGAGGGAGGGAGAAGCAGTAAGGGAGAGTGTGTTATGTAATACTGAGAGTGCGCCACGTGCTCTTTCATGCTTGTAGCCGAGAAAGCCGTGTGCTATACACACACATTTCAATATTTCAAAACAAAGCCTCTTTCCTTTTATACATCAAGTCACCCAAATAGCTCAGCATCCTGTAAGAGCTCACATTCAGTAGCAGTTAAACTTGTGTTCAGCAAAAGCAGCAGTATTAATGCTTGAATTTTGTCTGCAATGTTATAACATATTATATAGAGTATTGTCATACAGTGTGAGAAACTGCATAAGAAAATCTCATCTATGATGACAACTTTAAATTTCATTTTACAACTAAAGAAGTAATGATATTCGAGGGAGACTTTGTATTCATTTCATTTTCCACTGGCATTGCAATTTAACAGCGGAAAGACATATTCAGATAAGTAAAGCCTTTCCAAAAGAGTTACTGTATACAGAAGCCTAGCATCTCGATTGTTACTCAAATTAAGTCTAAGTATAAAATTTCAAATAGTTTTTTTCAGTAGCAAGTAGATGCAGCTAAATAAGTGCTTGGTATGAATTTGGCAAGAGAGGTCTACTAACTGCACCTCATTTATACTGCACATGGATTACAACCTAAGTTTCTTGTACTTAGGCTTGCAAAAGCAGCAAAAAACTCATAACACATTTACAAATTCAGACACCTCAAACATTCAGGGGCTTCTGGGTATTTCCACAAAAAATAAAGGTAAAATATACATGGACAATATACAAACACCAGTCATGCAGAAAATTAAAACCACTGACAGTTGAAGTGAATGATGCTGATGACCTCATTAATCTAATCTGTTAAGGGATATTTGTGGCAGCTATTGTACAGTCAGTTCTTGAAGTTGGTGATTTAAAAGCAAGTGGGGATTGGTAAGAATTTGAGTCGTTATGACAAACATCAAATGTGATGGCAAGACAACTGAGACAGAGCATCTCCCAAACTGTAAGTTTGTGGAGTGTCGGCAATATATAACAAGTGATCCAAGAAAGGACACACAAGGCTCACTGGGGAGAGAGAACGCTAGCCTTCTGGCCCTCTGGCAGAACTGGACCACAGCACAATAGAAGGTGGCCTAGTCTTATGAATCACACCATGCGAGGAGATGGCACCAATATCCAGTATAGGAATAAGGCAAGTCAGCAGATCCAGCATGACGCTCTGGACAATGTTCTGCTGAGGAACCTTCGTTCCTGAAATTCATGTGGATGGAGTTCCCTAATGGCAGTGGTCTCTTTCAGCAGGAACGGTTTGAAATATATGACAAAACTTGAGATGTACACTTTACAAGATCTCAGTGTGACTGAGCATCCAATCCACAGAGGCCCCACTTATAAGATGTAAAGGAACCATTGCTTACATCTTTGTGCCATATACCACAGCACATCTCCTAAGGTCTTCTGAAGTTTATGCATTGACAGGTCATTGACCAGGTTTTGGTGAGACGAGGGAGACTTTTACATCATTAGACACTTGGTTCCAATTTTATGGAGGCTCAGTAAACGTATTTCAATATATCATTGCTGTTCAAACAGAAAAAAAAATTAAAAAAAAGCAAAAACAATTTCCTCCTGGTATAAGTTGATGTACACTTTGTGCTGAGAATTCACTGGTGATGAGAAGTCAAATATGTACAAAAAGGAAACGTTAAAGGTAAGAAATTATGTAAGTCAAACGTTAACTACAACCTACAATTAAACAGGGGCATAACCAAGACACCAGATAATACTTGTCATGTTTACAATATAATAGGAGAATTAGTACGGGACTATAAAAATTAATATTAGACCAATGTGACAAATCTTAATATGAGCCGTATTTCAGTAATAAAATTAACTCATATTGTTTTAAAGCTTCCTTGCAGTGTACGGAGAAGATTAAGGATATATAGTGAGGCATTAGCTTTCTGTAGCAGAATACATAATGAGGTTTAGTCATAGGTCTACTTGAATGTGCTTGAGGTGCACTGAAAAGCTCTACAGCTTGTCTTGAGATTTCTTAAGGGGGTCTGTTATAGTTGTTGTGAGTGGGAGAGGTATGTTGTAGTGTGTGATGCAAGGCTATCATTAGTGCCACACTAATATCCCCTGTTAATAGCACTGCAGTGGCAAGTGGTTCTCCACCTCTTACTGACTAGCAAGCAATACGCATATTGTTCATATCTCTCTCTCATACCTACCTATAGCTGATAAATCTGCCCATACTTTTGGGCCTGCTCAACTGATTGCAATACTTGCAGACTAGGTGCAAAGTGGCCTGTTGGCACTGGTTCAAATCTGCTAGACACAGTATAAAGTCAGTTCCAGGCTGTGGAGTGCACTGGCACTGCCATTTTGTTCAAACTGCTCTGACTTCACTCCAGTGTTGTTTTTCACTGCTCATTTGTTACATTATTTCTGTGTATTACTTCATCTCCATTTTGATTGTTTTCTCCCCTTTTGTTGCACGACATTATCCCACTTAGCTCGGCAAAAGCACTCTTGAGGCAAAGAGAGAACCTCCATCCTTTGATACTGCATTTCTGTTCCCCTTATCTGCCTCTAATTAAAACACCCACATTGTCGCACAAACTGATGCAATTTTGAACCGCTGGTGCTTCGTCAGCTGCAGCAAATGCAGGATAATGCTGCAGGATGAGCTGGTGATAGATGTCTGCTCTGCTGTGCAAGCTGCTAGAGTAGAGGTACATAGGTGGTTGCTGCTAAATGACAGATTTTAAAGCCTCTCAGAATCCAGTTGGCATATCAAATGAGTTAATCCTAATTTTAAAAATTTATCACTTTTTAGAAAGCAATTCCTTTATATCTATTGACTTTTCCCCCCTTAACACCGATAACTAAACTTTAATATGAGTCGCCACAGAAATTTCATGTAGCTTCCCTACTGTAAGTACCTGAGAGTAAACAGTTACTACAGTCAATCAAACATTAACATACTAATAAACAGGGACATATGAGGCGTAATGTGTCAAAATGCAGCCAAATCAAGGTTTTCACATGTTTATATTGACTATATTAGTATTAGTAGAGTCTATTATTACTCATAAAAATATAAGTGACTTATAGAACTGAAGCAGAATTTCTCACCAATTAAGCTGAAATTTGTTGGCCTCTATACTTCTTGCTTTGAATGAACAGATGATGTCATCAATGTAATGTAATCATTTAAAAAAGCAATTAAAAAAAAGAAAAAAACTCCACCAATTTACTCAATGATTATTTTGTGAAGCGAGCATTGCCAGTCGTCTGAGATCGCACTGCCAGAGGCAGGTGCAGTTGCCACGGGGAATGCTGAGGAATAGTCAAAGATGGGAAAGGAGGGCTTTGTAATGACAGCTGCTGTGATGAAGTTCTGTCAAACACACCTGATTCACATCCATAACACCATGGTCTAGAAATCACACACCAAGCGCTATATATATATATATAAAATCAAACTAATGCTATTGTATATAACTCATTTTAGTCTCCTAATGCTGTATGTCTGAAACCTTGTCATGTGAGTGTGAATGAGTGTGTATACCTGAGTTTGCTTTGCTTGACTTCAGGTGAATCACGTGCTCGTTTCAGCGTTATCAAGCAGAGCTGACGTGAAAGAAAACTGCAGAGAGGGAAATGAAGGAGATCAGGTTTACTCAGCCTTTTTGATGCTCAGGGGAAATGACTACCATACACACTAACACCACTCATCAAAAATGACACCTAGCACCTTACTTTCAATGTTTTTAAGGAGGCACTCCAACCACATTAAAACTATTTAGCCATAACTACATTCATTATAAACCTGGATACTCACATCCTGCAGCGGTGCATGAGCAATTTCATTATGAGATTTTCTCGATTAAAGATTTGAAATTAAATGTCCCCTTCTGATTAAGTATCTTGAATGTGGGAGGAACTACATTTTGGGACAGATACCTGAGCTTTGAAGTGTTTTTTTAAGGAAGCCAGAGAGCTACAATTAGGAAGAGCAATACTACATGTGTTTATTACCCTAAAATCAGTGGCTATTCTAGCATTCCTGGGGGAATGCCCAATGGTTGTATAACATAATTACGTAATGCATGCTGGGTATTGTAGTGCGAGAACATTGATAGATGAAAGCAGAAAAAGGATGCAAAAATTGAGCATGAGGGACAAGATGTGCCTCTACAAAACCTTACATAACGTGACAACTAACATATTACATGCTAGTTTTAGACCAGAATGCTGTAATGTTTTCAATGTCAACTTCCAAAAATCTGACAGAGGCACCAATACATTGTTGGCAAAAATAATCTCCTCTCACACCAGATGAAGTTTCTAACAAGGCACTGCAAAACTAAAATGAAGCCTGGTTCTGTTTAAGCATTTAATCTACCCTCTTTGTAATCTGTGCTGAGACAGAGCTGTGCAGCACTGATCTGAAATGACAGCATGGTTGCAAGCAGTGTGCCACAGCCCAAACATAACCTACATTTCTCAGAATGTAGAGGTTTTTAACTCACTTTCAACAAGGGGCACAGTGTTTTCAGTTCTCTAAACATGCAGTGCCTCTTAATTTCTATCGAATTTTAAGCCGCTATCATTACAGCTGATTTAGCTTTTCACCAGAGCCTCTGACAAATGACTGAGGAGGCGTGTGCAGCAAGGGCTGCATTCATTCAAGAGCAATGGCAAAGAGGCAGCTAACACAGAGCAACTCATTTGTAGTACTTCCTTTACTTGCAAATCTTGGGAAACAACACAACCGAAGATTTCCTCAAGTAGTGTTCATCCATCTATCCATCTATCTATCTATCCATCCATTTATCTATTCAGTGGAGGAAATAATTATTTGACCCCTCACTGACAAAGAAATGAACAGTCTATAATTATAATGGTAGGTTTATTTTAACAGTGAGAGATAGAATATCAAAAACAAAATCCAGAAAATCACATTATATAAAATATATAAATTTCATTGCGTGAAATAAGTATTTTATTCCCTACCAACCATTATGAGTTCTGGCTCCCACAGACCAGTTAGATACTCCTAATTTCAACTAGTCACCTGTAAAAAAGACACCTGTCCACAGATTCAATCAGTAAATTAGACTCTGAACTCTTCACCATGGTCAAGCCCAAAGAGCTGTCTAATGATGTCAGAGGCAAGATTATAGCCCTGCACACGACTGAAATGGGCTATAAAACCATAAGCAAGAAGCTCAGTGAGAAGGAGACAATTGTTCAAAAATGGAAGAAATACAAAATGACCAATCGACCTCAGTCTGAAGCTCCACGCAAGATCTCACCTTGTGAGGTGAGAATGATCATGAGAAAGGTGACAGATCAGCTTAAAACTACACGGGAGGAGCTTGTCAATGATCTCAAAGAGGCTGGGACCACATTCACCAAGAAAATCATTGGTAACACACTAAGTCGTAATGGATTAAAATCCTGCAGTGCTGCAAAGTCCTGGTAAGGCCTGTCTGAAGTTTGCTAGTGAACATCTGAATGATTCAGAGAGTCATTGGGAGAAGGGAGCTGAAGCTTCAAGTTGCCAAGTGACAGTATCAAAACCTTAATGATTTAGAGCTGATCTGCAAACAGGAGTGGACCATTCCTCCTGCTATTTGTGCAAACCTGGTCATCAACTACAAGAAACGTCTGACCTCTGTGCTGCCAAGAAGAGTTAGGCCACCAAGGACGAAGTCTTGTTTTGCTAGGAGATCAAATACAAATACTACAATTTTACTGCAAATCAGTTTATATCATTTATATAATGTGAAATTCTGCATTTTCTTTTTGAAATTCTATCTCTCACTGTTAAATCTACCATTTCATTGTCAGTGGGCAAACTTACAAAATCAGGGAAGGGTCAAATAATTATTTCCTTCACTGTATAGCTATCTTCCATCTATCTATACAGCCATCTATGTATCTATCCATCCAGCCATCTATCTATCAGGGTTGTAACAATGAATCAATCTGTATCAATGCATTGACCAAAATAGTGCAGCATTTTAATGTGTGCAATGTTTTTGACATCACTGTGATTTTCCTTTAATAATAAACTATTCAGATTATAATCTGTTTGCGTGTGAGTTGATAGAAATGTAGCAGACTGTGTGAAATTTCATCATATTTCATAATGACCATGGACCCCAGTATCAAACTGAATTGCCGAATTTTAAGGTTTTGAAAACTATCAGATCGTTGGCTAAATAAATTTATGTAGAATCGAATCGTGAGAACACTTCTGATTTATACACCTGCTATCTATCCGGGTTTAGCCTCGCCTATCCAGTGTTTCAGGCAAAATGGCTTAGTTAGTTTGTTACTGTTGTTAGTTATTCCACAGTTAACAGATTAACATTAGGAGGCTTAGTCATTTGTGCTGATGGTAATCAAACCTGCTGAACTAGCACTTACATGCTGAATAGGGACTGTGCAATGCTGACTAATGAGTCAGCTTATGAATAGGTGAGAACATCATAAACAACTTGAGCAGGCAGCAGCTGATGGTGGTGGTGATTGATTAGAAGAAATGTGTCATGTATTGAAGTTATGTTCTCCTATGACTTCTTACATTAGCATGATTGCGCAGACTTCCCTAAAATGGCATCTGAAAATAGGGCCTGTTTTCAAACAAAAATCATTTTACAGGCAGATAAAATAAATTCAGAATGACTTTTATCAGAAAGACACTTTAGTCCCTCAGTTTTTCCCCTCAGTATGTGAGATGAAGTGTATAGGCTTCAGTGGCCAATAGTGTTGTTAACATCATTTAATATTCCTGTGTGCATCAGTCTGACCAAAATGGAAAAGCAAGGGCATATGTGCTCACACGCACACACACACACACACACACACACACAAACACACACACACACACAGTTTTGCTGCAGTCTTGCAAAATGGCATCAGCATTCATTCTGCACTCACACCCTTCATGTCGCCTCAGTCAAATCTGAGCTGAGGCTGTCTGAGCTGCCCTGTTCATCAGATGGAGATGCACACAGTCAGCAGGGTTATGATAACCAAACTATAGCACACGCTCAACAACACAAATTCCCAGAATGCTGCAGTATTATTATAAAGCAATTATCTTTAAAGTTCAGATCTGTTGTGTTCCACCAACATTTATTCCCATGTGAAAGGTTTAAATAGGGGGTTTGAACTTCGTTACCGCAGTAGAGGCCTCTACTCTTCTGGGAAGCCCCCTGCAGGAGCATTTACGGGAGTATTTGATTGTATTCAATCACAAGAGCATTAATGAGGTCAGAAACTGATTTCAGATGATAAATTCTGGATTATAAAGACCAGTCCTACACTATAGGTACTGAATAACATTAAATTATTTCACAGAACATAGTTCCACTGTTGCACAGCCCAGTGCTGCAGGGCTTTATACATTATATATACAGCCGCTGCTTGACATTGGGCATGTTGACTCATGTGCATTTGCTATGGAGCTTCCTATTCTTCTGGGAATGCTTTTCTAATGGGGATTATACAAGCTGTGTGTGTGCATATCTGAACACTTGGAACAGTAATGGATTCTCCGTAAAGTAGCTGAATTCATTAGGTGTCTGGATACTTCTGACATACAGCACAAGAAAAACACAGCAGTTTGTGGTAATTATGGTTGTCTATAAAAGATTCAGTTCAGTGAATACAGTCTGTTACAGTAAATGGCATATTATATAGAAATGTAATACACATCCAGTAAACAGAGACATTCTCACCATCTTGATAACCCAACATATTCCCAATCACTTTGCCCAATCAAAAGTCAAAAGTTGCACTTTACAGAAGTTCTGTCTGGCAGAATACAATACTAAATGCAGGCCTGAAACCAAAATGTGGATGATTTTAACAAATACAGGTCACAATAGATATAGGAAACATTCAGTAAACAAGGATATAGTCTAGAATGTTTTATAGGCTTTGCATATGGCTGTGTTTCTGCACAGTACACGCCTACACACTTAACCCTGAAGTAGTATGCATTGTACTAAGAGTCCATCAAAAGGCTACAAGGACATGGCTCAGAAAAAACACAGATGAACAGCTTTCATCTCTACACTCTGTACATCTTCCTTCAACATGGGACAAATCTTTTCTTCTTCAGCCCAAGAATATCCACCTTTAAAATGCAATCCAGACTTTTGCAATGGAAGATGTACTAAAAGCAAACATGAGCTATGATTACATGCAATGCCTAAGCTCAACGTTTGCCACTTTTACTTAGTGTTAAGAATAAATGTGTCTCTTGCAGTTGAAGCGGCAGTAATACTGTGTGCCTGAAGTGAAATAAAGCTTGTTTACATGCAGAAGCGGCTGTTTTGCCACTGGTGTAAACGGCCTTTTGGGATCCTCAGGTTTCACAAAGGGCTTGGGATGAATGCCCTGTGGTATTACATAAAGAAAAGGCAGGGCCTAAGGCAAGGACCTTATCGAAGTGCCAATGGCTGTGATTTAATGGAGGAGCTAGAGTTTCAGTGTCAATGGATATACATACAAAGGAGAGTATCATACGGTCATTGTTTTGAGACACAAGACACTGACTGCTCATTTATGTATTTGCAGATGGCTCATAATGATTAAAGATAATGACGTTGCTGGTATATTGTGTATTTTGTACCACATATTGTATATTGTATATGTACTGTCTATTCTATTGTGTACTGTCCATTGTATTCTATACATAGCCTTGTATATTGTATATAGTGGATTTTATAGATTGTACGTATACTCCATTCTATATTGTGTATCATACATGGTGTGTATTTTAGGTCTACACACTAGTACTAGAGAGGCGTCTACTAGAAACAAATTCCTTTCATGTGTGAACATTTATTCATTAATTTGTCCAAACTGCTTATGCATTTAGGGTCACTAGGAAGCTGGAACCAATCCCAAGGGCAAGGTACAGGACAAGAGGTCAACAAATTGCAGTGCCGCACAAAGACAGAGCAACCTTCACAAACACACACACACACACACACACACACACACACACACACACACACACACACACAGGCCTATGATTCGACTATCGGTCG